>JANHFX010027097.1:11964-62174 GCA_027560015.1 Chloroceryle amazona | reverse complement strand
AAGAAAGAAAATGCTGAGGATGGCTAGGATTGTGCCTTAGGGGTCTCTTCTGAGGCTTGGCCTCAATGTTATGACCGAAATGAAGGCAACTACGTGTTCTCAGGACTATCAGCTCTGAATTTATCCTTACTCTTTTATGTCTGTCTTTCCTCAAGACACACATAAGTAAAGTAAAACAAGCCCCAGAGATGAAACAAGGGGAAGAACACCTGCTTCCTAAGGGCTAAGGATGAAGCTGGTGCTAAGCTCTTCTTCACTTTCAAGGGTTTTGTTCCACCAGACAAGCCCAGAAGTGGTTCTTTAAACATTGGATGAGCTTGAACATCAAAGCAAGAGTTTCATCTCTAGCCTCTCCTACGGCCAGTGATTGCAGCGATCTTCCCTGTACATCCTTCTGGTTTATAAAAGCTCCTGGAAATTACTGGAGCTCAAGTTTGGAAATGTGGGCATGTAAGACAAATTTGGAGGAATCATCGTAACTTCCACGCTTGGTTTCTCCAGTTCTGCATGCTGTCATTTGTCAAGCAGGTACAAATACAGACAGCACCATCTAGAGTTGGACAGGTCCTCTCTGGCTCTCCAAAGGGATAACACATGGATGCTTTGGCATCTTCAGGAAGCCCTCCTGGCAGAAAAACATTTAAAAGCTAAAGGTTTTCAGAGCATTTGAAAGGTGTGGGGTTTTTTTTACATGCAGTTTGATTCAGGCTGTCCTTCTCCTTGCTTTTGCTCAAGAGCTTGTCCTCTCACCAGTGAAACAGTAGGTTTAAAACGTGCCCCATCTGTCTAAGGCAAGAAAGAGATTCTTTCACCCTGTCCAAAACTGTGCTGTACACGCTCATCCATTGGAAGTAACCGAAGAAAACTTCAAGGATACTTGCAAAAGTGACTAATCAGCAACTGCACTTCCACTATTCGAGCTGTTCTTCCATGGTTGATCAGTACAAAACAAAATGTAGCTCGCTCTGCGTCGCTGCTTAACACCTCTGCATGCAGTAATAATTGCACTCACTCAAAGCTTTAAATTGGTACCAGTTTGATGGAAACTGTCAAGCTCGTCGTCATCGGTTCTGACAGTATTATGTGCTTCAAGTTATTGTACCACTTGGTGCCTTGTTTCCTCACGTTAGACTTTTATGCTGGAAAGGCTGTTTGGTTAAAGACATTTTACTGTATGGGCTTAAAAGAGGATTACAGTTTCTCTGGGTGAACTGATCACATGAGAAAGGGGAAGCAGGTCAACGCAGCTTGCAAATTCAAGGAAGGTGTTTTATCCTCTACATATGGTGAATATAAATTTTATTGAAAGCCCTGAATTAACTGCAGGCTCCTGTTGAAGCTATACAAATAGTGTCATATGTGCCCTGGAAAGAGAGGGTTCATTGTTTGTCTTCTGGTAGCACTCTGTTTTCTGGAGCCTAGAAGACAATTACTTCCTTGCAAACACAGGCAGATTAAATAAGCCACATTTTGTCCTTTTTGCCATCTGCCCCTTGCTTACTTTATTTTAAGCTGCATGACTAAGCTTTACTATCTGACATGTGAAGGTGGGACATGCTGTTTTTCTGCTCAGCTCCTTGAGGCTTGTAATGAATCCGAAGAAGCAGAACTGATCTGCAAAGGGGTGAGTCAGAAAATCAGTAGCTGTACAATAATTACTTGCTGTGCCAAACAGCAGGACTTGGAGAGTAACGTAACAAAATCTCCTCCAGGAAATTTCATGATGGAGGAGAAATATATATTTCTTGCTTTAAAAAAAAAAAAATAAAGAAAAAGCTGGTGGGCCTGATTCTAATCCTCATGTAACAACTTTGTTATTTCTCCAAGAGTGGGCTGGCAGTTATGGACTAGCTGAAGCAACTGGTGGTATTTCAGCAGATTGGGTTTCACATAACCAGGGAACTAAAAGAAAACTGAAGAAAAATTACATAGCAAAGAGGAAGGTGAGAGGATTTCGTTTGTACATAAGACCCTTCTGTGCCTGTGCCTATAGA
Organism: Chloroceryle amazona; assembly: GCA_027560015.1. Classification (NCBI taxonomy): domain Eukaryota; kingdom Metazoa; phylum Chordata; class Aves; order Coraciiformes; family Cerylidae; genus Chloroceryle; species Chloroceryle amazona. The sequence continues at coordinate 60,180 of JANHFX010027097.1, read as the reverse complement.
GGGATGTGTAACTTCACATATATGCCTCATGTCAGGAAATCTGTCAGTCTTAAGGACCCTTGCTTCCCTTTCCCAAGAGCTTAGTCTACTTCTTTGATGGGTTTTCCTCCTTGGGTTAAACTACTGGAGCTAGGACACTACTTGGGGGGGAGGTTATCCAAAACTATAGACACAGTATAGTCAACTTGGATTCTCATGCCTTTCTATATCAGTACTACTGCAGCAATGGAGAGATTTCTCCGCAGATAGACCCCAAGAAATCTGAGATCTCACTGATCAGTGGAAACAGGCAGCATCCTTGACATCCCCGCTGCACAGGCATAGAGGTCTCAGCTAGGACACTGAGGTGGAACTGCCTAGAGAGGTTGTGGAGTCTCCTTCTCTGGAGGCTTTCAAAATGCACCTGGACATGTTCCTGTGTGGGCTGCCCTGCGTGCTCCTGCATTGGCAGGGGAGTTGGACTCAACGATCTCCAGAGGTCCCTTCCAACCTCTACCATTCTGTGATTCTGTAACATGGACCATTCAGGGAAGAAGAAACAAATTAATATAAACCAGTAACAGCTGGGATGATGCTGGGAAGGGAAACTACGTAGCTGCAGCAGCAATTTAAAGAGCAGCAGCAGCTGAGCAAAGGTGAAAAGAGAATCAAAAGTGGCAGGGCTTACATGGGGCCCAGCTGGAAAGACTTGTGTTGCTGAGATCTGAGATGGGTGGGCTTGGAGCAACTTAAAGACTAAAGCCTTGTCGTGTGGGGAACTTTGGCTTCTGTTAAAGGTCAGTGCAACTTTTACGTGTCATGTTTAAAAAGCAAAACAGCCATGGGCAGTTCTGTGTGGTTTTTGCACCTTTCCATCCCTAAGGTCAGGACAGCAGGCTCAGGATGGCAACGATGACTCTGTACGTGAGTGGGTATCACATCACATCACAGCATGAGAGGGAGCATCCCCTCTCTATTAGGGGAAGCCTCCTGGGTCCATGCTCTCTGCATGTTCTCCGCTGTCATCTACCCAGCATTCTGCAAAGTGTGCACACGTGCTTTCCTAGCATCACGTCCACGTGGTTCTTAACTGTACATCTCACGGGCTACATTTCGTGGCAGCTGCCCAAGGGGGAGGCTGGGGGATGGAGAGCAGGGCTCAAGAAAGGCATCTAGTGGAGATGTAGTCCTTGATGCATAGGATAAAAAACAGGGTGAGTATATGCATATAGTTTTCTTAGAATCATACAAACAGAAATGCCTGGGTTGGAAGGGACCTCCAGAGGTCATCTGGTCCCATCCCCTGCTGAGAGCAGGGCCATCCTCAACTAGAGCAGGGTGCTCAGAGCCTCGTCAAGTCTCACCTTGAATATCTCCAGGGATGGAGCCTCAACCACCTCCCTGGGCAACCTGTTCCAGGGATTTTAGGTTTCCTCTCTGGTCTGAAAAGAGTCAGGCAGCTCATGAGGGTGATTCAATGTTTGAGTGAACTGAAATGACCTTGATGATGCTTCCTTTGAAGCATCTACAGAGGAACTATAGAGAAGTATGAGCTGTGTTTACGTGCTTAACAACAGACTGAATCCAGGATTTTACCTGAAGAGTGATGACAGCTTACTAGATGAAGCAAAAAATTATAGCAAGAGGAGATTGTTCTTTACATGATTTGAGCCTTGAGCTCGTCTGGGTTACAGGGGCCCTGGGTACTCAGGAAAAGCAGAAAGATACTGGCTTCATGGGACATTTTTTTTTCCATTTATTCTAACCATTGACTCAAATCCTTCACTTTTTGTGTACCCGCTGATGCTGTGCTTAATATGTTAGTACACATTTCCAGGTGTGTCTGTTTCAATACACAAGAAGAGTTGCTCTTCATGTTGTGCACTGTTAAAGTGATATTATTAAAACAAGCTTAGGGATTGGCTTATTATATTACTTTCTCAACCTTATGTTTTTCAGGGGAACACCATCTATGGCACTTCACAGAGAAGCTACTCGCAACAAAACAAACCAAAAGATCTTAAAGTTTTCTGTATTTTATTACCTTTTGATACTGGAAGATTTGTTTATATCTTGGGAGGCCAATGTGTGCTATGATAGTTGCTCTGATGGTGCGTGGGATCTGAGGGCTCTGAGGTTTAACATGTCTACAAGCCAACACAGATAAGAGCAATCTGAGAAGACTCTGCTGTCACACAAGGAACCTAGAATAACAAAACCCAGGCAGAGCAAATACAGAGTTTATGCCTTTGTTTGAAGTGCTGAAGAAGTGCAGGTCGGAGCTATAAATGGGGAAGGGAGACAGGAAAAAAACACAAAAACCCATTTCTGTCATTCCTTCAGGAGCTGTTGCTACTCAGATAAACTTGAGTAACTTAAAAGGTCTGTGCAATTTTTCTTTTGTCTAGGCACACGGGCTTTTACTGCATAGGTCAAAGACCTTTAATATCCAGCAGCAAAATAGGAATCCTGGGGGATTAGCACGTGTATTCAGATAATACTTTTACCTTTCCCCTCCCCTTTCTGATTCAGAGCAGTCTGCTTTACCTTTGTAAGCACTATCACAAACAACCTGGACATGGCACAGGGTCTGACAGCCCCTGCTCATACAGAGCAAATGTACTTAACTGGGTCTCCAGGTCTCAGAGAAATCCTTCCTAAGCTTCAAGCCCAGCAGCCCTCATGCAAAGGATGCTAAAGTCAGTTGTAGTCCAATGTATATCCTTTTCTGACACTCATATGAGGAGTAGCTGTGCCTCTGTTACACAACCCTCTCTTAAAAGAACTTAAATGTGGTGAGAAACCACCCTACTGTAACTCTCTTATGATTGGAAACTGCTTGGCTGGCTTACTACGTGCCATGGCCAGCCTGTGTCTGAAACCCTTTTCCAGGCTGTGACTGGAGCTCCAGGTTACACGAGCCCCCAGCTTCAGAAAGCAGTGATTACTGAGAAGGGCAGGAAGAAATACAAGGTTTCCTGTGGGCAAGTCTAGAGGCTTTTTGTCTAATCTCAAGCACTTTAGGTTTCTAATTTATAACAGTTATTAAATGGAAGTATTAATTTTATTTTTGTGTGTGTGTGTGTGTTTTTAAATAATGGAATGACTGACTTCCACAACATATATCCAATGAATTTTTTTCTTATTGTTTCCCTGCCTTTGTGCATCCTCTCCCCACCAGGGCACGGAGATGACAACATTCTTTAACAAGGAGGCTTCCTGGGAAGATCAGTGCATCTCAGCAGCTGAGCATAACCTTCACTCCCCGTTGCCCCAGGCATGCTAACGCCACCACAAAATCTGGGAGGTAGGTCCTGTGTTAGGAACTGACAGGGCTTGGGGGGCTGTCTGCCTGTACAGTCTGGGCTTTAGGATAGCAGGATAGTGCTTAGTGTTCTCCTGAATGGATTGTTGAGCCAGTGGGCTAATGATCTGAACTCAGCCAAAGCCAAACAAGATTCCTTGCCAGCAACAAAGTCACAAAGGAGCATCTTTTCCCAATGTGCTATTCCATACCGATGAACAACCCAACAACTCCTTGTTACAGTCCCTTCTAATGCCCCTAAATTTGGAAAAATGGGGGGGGGAAGTCCTAGGTGTTACACACTCCAAGCATTATCCCCAAACACCATTCTCCCCAAACACTTTCAGTTTGACCCTTTCCCAGTCCCAGCTGTGGAGTATTGCATGGAGAGAAGGCAGTAACAAGCTGGGCCAGACCATTAACTTTATAAAGGTCAATGTCATCACCTTGAATCCTACCTGAGACCACGGGGAATTGCTGCAGTTGGTGGCACGGCAGTGTTAAATGTTCCCCACCTCTGATAGGGGGATAGCTCACGCTTTTAAATTCCCTCCAGGAATAGCTGCAAGTAGAACACATTGCAGTTGTCTGATCTCAGAGTAACACGGATAAGCAGAAGAGATTCATGCCTGAAACAAAAGGTTATGCTCACATGAAAAAGCATAGAGAAACACAATTTTCAGCAGAAATTCTTTCTTGGGCATCCAGTTTCTCAGGTACTACATGTCTAGATGACTTCAGGCCTCTCAAGTCCTGAAAATCTGATGGTAATTAATACTTTTATACCACTGATTAATAATGCAGATAAAATTCTGGACGACTTCTGTGTTGACCACGGCAATGGCACCGAAGGCTGGTTGTTCATGAATTGCATCGTTTGTTCACATGGAATTAGCCATAATAGGGACATTGAGAGGCTCACCTTCTCCACACTGCAGACACTGTAATCCTATCTCCTAACTAACCTCTGCAGTCGCCCCGTGTTCGTTTGAATGAGTGAAACAGAGTGAAGCTTTGAGCTGACCTCTCCACAGAGACCTTCAAATGGATAAATCTACTGACCTTTGAGCTTTTGCAGTATAAAAAAGCAGCAAAGCCACTTCAAAGCAAGTTCCAGCTAGTACTACAATGAACCACTGGCTTGTCAAAAGTACTTTAAGATCAGCTAAGTCTGACTTTTCCAGTAAAATGATGTCAGAAGTGGTTTACTCGTGTTTTTACTTGATGTTATGCAGAGATCCCTGACCAACAACGATGATGCAGTTTGTGATCTCTGTCCAGATGCCTAACTCCTCAATAATCTCTACCTTCCTCAGAAGAGAGATGTGATGACAACAGCCAGTTCGATTGCAACTGTCAACACTCACTAACAACAGACCCTCTGTGAGTCCACTTGTCTCCCTGCTTCCAGGGACAGTGGGAACCCCCGGGGCCAGCACAAAAGCTGTGACAAGAAGCCATCCAGGAAGAGGCAAAATTCAGACTTTGCATCTAGATGCTGCTGCCCTCTCCCTGAAGAGGTACTCATGGTGTCCAAATACAAACAGTGAGGCTGTTTGAATGGTGGAGCAGAGGATTCACAGCAAGAAAAACTCAGTTTCACTTGTGCTGGCATCAGATCTTATGATTTAACCTATTTGTCCTGCATTTGACTTTGCCAAGATGCTATTAGGTCACTCTTTATGGGCCCTGCCCCTGCCCTCCCCCCTACAATTGTCCCCACACATCCTTAAACTAAGACTTCATGTTTTTCCTGAGATGGTCACACTTTGCCATGAGCATAGAAAGTTTTAGCTTCCTCCTGCGGCATCATTTATGACTAAGCTATAAAGCAGCAGGACAGCTGAGCAAAATCAGGGTAAAGGCCTCTAAAAGCCCTTCTGTCCACAGAGGTGGAGAAAGAATCTCCATAATTACCCACCAGGTTCTCCCGAGAGAAAGTGATGACCACATACTGTCCTTTAGCTTTCTCAGGCTACCAGCTTTTTAGGGCACTTGTGCCTTTGATGAATTTTATCCAGAGTCCAAGGTACCAGGAATGATGGAAACAAAGGAGTTATGTTTCTCCCAGCATAACAAGCGTATCATAAACTACTAAAATGGTCAATAAAGTAGTATTCTTATCATGCTGCCATGTGAAAATCTCTAATAGTGCAAGAATCTTAGGAATTCTCAGTATGAAATCAGCACAGTCAAGCAGCTGTTTCTCATGACACTTTGACTGAGCCTGGTATCATCTGGGCATTTAGTCACTTCATATTGGCTAGGGATTGAATATAAAATTTTCCACTTAATTCTTCCTTGCATTCTTTTTGCTAATAAACTTTTTTTTTGCATGGATTTACAGAAACGAAGCAAATGACACTGATCTGACCATGAGAGTCAAGTACTAAATAAGATGAATGAAACTCCTCTTTCTTTTAGCATTGTTACAAGAGTCCAGCTGTTCTCTACTTTTTCCTTTTACTATCTAGTAAAATGTCTGAGATGTTGCAGAAAGTCTTCCTAAATCCATGCAACCTTTATTCACATAACAAAATGCCTGATATCAATGACTTAAGTATTTTACAAAACAAAAGAAGCATCCTTAATACAGATATGAAGGAAGTAAACCTAAAAGAAATCAGGGAAAGCAAGAGTTAATGCCACTAGGAATAGCCTAATAAATGAAAATAAACCAAACCAAACACAAAAGCAAGCAAGCAACCAACCAAAAATATTAACCCCCCCCCAACCTTTCAAGAGCAGTGGAATTCTTAGTGAAAAGAGTAGACCAGAGAAAGAGAGAGAGGCTGGAGTTCGAGAAAGTGGAGATGCTAAAGCCACTATTTGGGTGAGTGAGGAATGTGTCAAGACTTCTGAGGCTGTTGTACTGAAGCCTATATTGCCTAGAAAGTATCTTAAACATTAACAGAGGTCACAAGAGAGCATAAGGACTTCTCAGTAATTTTTTTCAGTGATCAAACCAAAGCTTAGTGTTCATTTTCTAGTTTTCCTGCACAGTAAATATTAGTTTAGTCAGGTATGTTCCCAAACACTTTTGATGGCCCAGGAAAAATGTCTTTATTCTTGCACCCACCTGCATTCCTGCACAGATAATGCCTTGTGGGGTCAGCACCACGCTGATTTCCATACTCAGAGTCCAAACGCACTCCTGCAGCTATCACAAATGCCTGAGCAAGTCAGGGCTCTTGTTGGTAAAAAGATGGGTCATTATCCACCCCCTAAATCGCTTAATCACAGCAAGCATGATGCAGTTTGATAGGTGTCTCGAGATGGGCTTTGGCACATCTTGAAGGTGTGGTACATAAAGATGATTGAAAGAGACAATGTCAATAGGTTTTTCTTAGCTACCAAGAAATAACAATGTTTTTTTGAATTGCATATGACTCACTGTAAAACAAGGAGCGTGCTTGCAATCTATAAGCACAGATATAGAAATATTTCCATGTAAGAAACATGTCAATGCCAGAGTGAAAATTGACAGTCAATCAAAACCATAGCTGAGAAAAAAAGCTGAGGAAACAGTGACTAACCTCAGCTTATGACAAAATAAGCTTAGGGCTAATGCAATTCCTCCATAAAGTACTGTGTAAGCTAAATGAAGATACAAGACTCGTAAAGAAGGAGGGAGGTGAGGCAAGAAACAGGACAAATATCCAAGTAATACTCTGGCTTTGAGAAGTGGTATGAAGCCAGATGAGAATGCAGAAAGAGCTGGAAACATAGAAATGAATTGAATTGAATTGACTTGACTTGACTTGACTTGACTTGAATTGAATTGTCAGGGTTGGAAAGAACCTTAAAGATCACCCAGTTCCAAACCCCCTGCCATAAGCAGGGACACCTCCCACTAGAGCAGGGTGCTCAGAGCCTCATCCAGCTTGGTCTTAAAAACCTCCAAGGATGGGGCTTCCACCACCTCTCTGGGCAACCAGTGCCAGTGTCTCACCAAAAACTTAGTTCGTTAGGAGGAGAAACAGGACAGCAAGTCACCAAAGCAGAGAACAGAAGAATGGGATAATGAGGGGATGGTTTGGTTTTATTCAAAAGTCAGAGACCTACAAATAATGATGGGCTGCATCTCGGGTGGCATCTCAGGTGGCTCCTTGCACTGAAGGAGGCAGAGGTGGACATAGATGATGGTAAATGTCACCACTGAGTTCTCAAACGGGAATTTGGCTTGATTCTGCTTTCCTACTCCCAGAACGTTTTCCTTCTCCTATTCTCTAGCTTTGCTTCCCACCATGTTGTCCTCCTTAATACTCCAGACCCAAAGCAAAACTTTTGAGTAAAGCTACATAAGAAGTTTGGCAAATTTAGCACCAGGTCCCCACCTGTTGTTTCCTTTGCTAGGACCTGTGAGGGCTGACTGGAATTAACCCCTTGTAATACTGTAAGCAGTGCAATAGCACTCCAAAAAGCAGATGGAACATAGAACGTTCATAAAAGATACTACAGGATTCCCACATCCCTCACAGAGGGAATCAAAGAGTTGAAGGAGAAGGAGACTAAACAGCATGAGTAAACAACACATCCTTAGATCATGGAAACAGCAGGGAGGCTGTAAAAAGGTAGCAGATGGGTGTTTATTCTCCCCTCTAACAGCAGTGTGCAGCCACACTCAGGCTGCACCATTTCCTTGCATTCTGGCCAAGGATTCGCACCTCTCGGCACAGCAGAGGATGGCAGCAGCACGGGTGTAGGCAGAGCTTGCCTCTCCTCAAAAATCAGGGGTAGTCTTTGCATTAATTAAGGCATCAGACTCCACTATCATCCTCCATCCTTATTACTATCCTTGGGTTTTATGCTATATTTAAAATCATGCCATTTCAGAAGCCTGTATGAATAAATATGAATGTCAAGACCCGCGTGCTTCTCTTGTGCACACAAGACAGTACAGTACATCACGTACTCACAGAATCTTATTAAATTTCTCTGAGACACATAATCCTGCGAACCTCATTCTGTAAACACAGGCAGAAGTTGTACTTAATTTCTTTCCTCTATCCTTCACAATCTCCCCTCAACTACCTCCTCCCTGAGCACAAACTAAGCACCCACATAAGGATGTGGCTTGGGTACCCGAAGAGATGCGTTAGGAAAAGGAGAAAAACCTTGATCAGAGAGGAAGAAGCGTGCACTGAACACTCGACAGCTACTTAAAAGTATTGCAGTGTTAAAAAAGAATACAGAAGACTGAAAGAGACCCTATTTGGGTCGAGCCTTATGTATTTTCCAAGAATAATGAATTTATCTCTAATTATTCTGTCGCTGAGATTAATATTAAATGAATCAGTGTTCAATTTGATTAGCACGGTGTCGACAGTCGGCCTGTCAGCAACCATAGCATCAATTTGGGACAATTACGCCATCGGATGATTCCCAGCGGTGGGTACAGCATGGTACAAGAGCAACCACAGATGTATGGGCAAGGGAGCCGGACTTGGGTGTTTGGTGGGGAGTGAGAAACCCTTCAAAGTCAGAGCATCCTGCCCTGATTGACAAATACTGAGTAAACGAGAAAAAAAAGAAATAAATCAGCAGGTTAAGCTTATTTTATTAGCAGCTCGATCCTGACCCACGACAGGGATTTAGGCCAAGTTTGGGTAGGCATTCAGGCACGTGGTTTAACTTAAAGACAGGCATTGTCCTGCTATAACAGGTGACACTATCCTTCTTGAAATAAGGTACATGCTTCAGTATCCCAGAGAATAGGAAGAGTAACCTCAACCTACCTCTCCGTGGGAGCCACCCTTGACTTGGCCACAGGAATGAGAGCGTTCCCTTGAAGTTGTTTGCAGAACATGAACTTTGCTCTTTGAGGGAGACGGTGATAACTGGGGTTCTAACAGCTCAGAACCAGATCAGGCTGATCATTCTAATTGTTATTAATAATAAATACAGTGCATTTGCATCCCGGAGGGATGGGAGGAAAAAGGCCCAGATTTTTTTTTCTGCAGGGATGTGTGATCTGCTGCCCCACGATACTCAACTCCTCCGGCAAATGGTTCCAGGGTAAGGGAAATCAAAAGACATTCTTTTTATTAGTTGGCAGTAATGCCCTTTTATTTTTGATTATTTGTGCATTAACAGCGTGGAATGGAGATGTGCTATGTAAGGAAGTTATTATTTGCTAATTTGCAGCTTTTAAAATACACTGCACACTATCTATTATGTATCATGCATTACAATTACAAAAACAGTTTAATTAATCACCAGCACCCTGTTTTCTATCAGTCTGCTGCTGAATTCTGGGTAATGGTGTTGTTTACCATTTAGCAAGTAGCACCATTTCACTCTGTTTCACTACATTAAACTGCTCAAATAAAGCAAACGGATATTGGAAAGAGTTGGCCATCTGCCTTTATTTTCTTTTACTTTTGTTAAGGAAAGGGGAAAAAAAAATAAACCCCACCGCAGCCTCTGAAAGGAGAAAGAGCACAGCCATGAAACTGATAGTGACAAAAAACACCCTTTTTTTATCAGGTCAAAATCTCATCTAAATGCAGTTCTGATGAATGGTAAAAAGCTTGCTTTGTGGATTTGGAGTGGGTCTCAAGACCAGCAATGAAGTCTAATGATTATTTAATGGTGCCGCACTTGAAGCAGGATTATGTGAGACTCTCTCCCCCGTTAAGAGTTTGATGAATAGGTTTTGTGACAGCCATTTAGGAATAAACAAGAATTCATCAGTCTGCATAAGAAGAAGCCAGTTTATAGATTAAGTTTCTTGAGGTAATTCATGAGGTCAGTCCCATTTAGATGTAGACTATTAGGGCTCAGCTTTTGAGAGCGGCCATACAAGGGAGTTACTCCAAATGGACCCCGCTAATACAAAGCCCCCTTTCAGAGGGAAGCCTGAAATTTTTATGACCCTGCTGCTAGGAAGCACATCAACTTGTCACTGTGAAGATCTGCTGGGGCAAGACCTCATCACTCTATTAAAGAGCTCTGTGACCCTATTGATTTGGAGTATTTAAAGCAGGGGTGAAGTTCAAAGCAATTTCTTTTCTATACTATTACTCAGCCTCTCTGTGTCTTGGCTCTAAAACATCTGCTGTCAGTTCCTCTCTGGTGTCTGACTCTGGAATCTGTCACTGGAGAACAGAGTAGTTTTATTTAGAATAAATTGGATTCCTTTTCAGTTTTCAGCATTTCGTATTGTGATCAATGGTTTACACTCCTTCATGTGCCAGGAGACTTAACTGCCACTGTACCCTTTCATGGCTCTTCATGACTCAGCCAGAGCTTGCTCCTGAGGCTCTGTAATCGAATCTTTCCATTCTAACAGGTAAGCAGCCACTGGTTTTTCTAATTGGGCAATCAATATAAATAATAAACTTTCACTTTTGGGGGGGGGGGGGGAAGAAAAAGGAAATAAAAAGAAAGGCTATGGGGGAAAAAAAAAACAAAACAAACCAGAATGTCACTCTGGAAACAAAACCCTAACAGGATCTTTTATGATTATTTGCTCAGAGAGGAAAAAAAACAAAAACCACTGAGTAAACAACTCCATTATTTTTAAATGTCAGCAAGTAAACCTTGGAGTTGCTTCTTCAGAAGAGTGCAGGGTCCTCTGCAGAAGCTGCAGGCACCAGGACACCTTATCTTCTCAACGCCTAATAACACATCAGATAGGGTGTATTGATTGCAGATGTGGGTGCTGACACCAGGGCAGTTAGTAAAGGCTGTATGGAGCATGAGATTAATCTACGTTTTGACCATGCCAGACGACGAAACAGTTGGGCTAAAAGAATGAGCAACGTCACGGAAATGGTAATGAAATGGTTCCAAAAATATTGAAGAGAATGATGCATAGCAACAGCAAGAAATTAGGGAGTGTTGTCACGTGGAAGGTAATTACGTACAGGATTACCTAGAGCAAATCTTTCTGTTGTCTTCATCAAGGGCACTAACTTCTGATGCTGTGAAAAATGCACCTTCTCTCGGGGGCTGCTTTGTCAAACCCCTATCTCATTCCTGCCCTACCTGTACTATTCAGACACATTTAATCACATATTCTAACAAATTGCCTAATATAACCAAGATAAACGGGATCTGTTTTACCCGATAGAAAGGTGTCCACTGCTTCCAGCTGATTTGTCCTGATTTACATTGCCTACCAATCTGCCCCATAATATATGTTGTCATCGTTTTATTACCGCTGTCGTTTTACACAAAGCTCCTTTGAAACCTGACTCTGTTTCAGGGCCGAATGAATTATGTTCATCGCAAGATGGCAACCGCATGGTTTATTCAGCAGTATCTTTAAGAATCTAGAAGTCTGAAGACAGATGAACCTATTGCTTGTCAATCAAAATACACGTCCTTTGCAGCTTTGTATTTTCTTTAGTCAGCGGTGAAATCATGTTACTGCTGTCTGAGGTCAACGGTAAATCCACCAGCAGAATCCCTGCCTGAGAATGTTCAATAAAGGCACCAGCTGAATCCCTGCCTGAGAATTTCAATAAAGAAAGCACCAAAGATGAGGAAGGAAGATAATAGTTCGTATTCTGCTCCTCTGAGGGAATGGGTGATAAACAAAACTCTAAGCCATTTCTTCTTTTTAACTGTAGCTTGCAGAAGTCACTGGCAACCATTACAAGCCGATATCATCTTGAGTTCATGCTACTGAATATGTTGGCATTTATGGCACATTCTCCCTGGGCACATTTCAAAATGAAACTGAAACTTGATGGACCAACTGTACTCCATTAAAAAAAATTATAGAAAGGTTTTATTTTTTCCCCCCACCGCCTAAAGAAACAAGAGAGTTTCAGAACACTGTTATCTGCCATAGAAATCTACATATTGAAGGTCAGTCCAAAGGCAACAAATCAAAGCTTTTTTTTTTTTTTTCTCCTTCATCTTTTATTTTAGATTATAAACGATGCAAGAATTTATAGAGCGTGCAAATTTATTACCGTGTTAATAGGCCCCCCTGTTTATATCCAGCAACATATGTTATATCCAGAATCACTAGGAAGAAGCAGCATTTTTAGGGATGGAGGGGGAGGCAATTAAAGAATTAGGCCTAATTACCGTGAAAAATCTCTGGAAGACACATAGAGAAATCTTTTGCGGTAGAAACACAAAGAGAATGCAGGGAAATATTCTTTAACGTGACCACTATTGTAAACTGTGCTCCTAATCCATGCATTCATAATCAAAAGGCGAACGCAACCTTAAATCCGTAGCTCTTCTCATGTAATGAAATTAAAAGAAACAAAGAATTTGCGACTGTGTAGAAATTTTCGCTCTATTGGGATCTTTATGGGCATCTTGTTTCTGACAGCTGAGCTTGTACTGCACCAAATACTCAGTAGACAGCAACCAGCATCTTCTTTAACATGCAGCAGTTGCTGGTAAAGGGGCGAGAGAAGAAAAGGAGAAATATCTGCAGAAGAGGGGACTGTGTTTCACATGGGGAGTTGTTCAAGGGCCCCAAGCTGCATGACAGCAGTTTGATTAAAAAGGTAAATAAATAAGCATAAATAAATTAAATAAAATATCTCTTTTCAAGTGTTTCTTGCCGACACATAAAACCGGAATCGCAAAATCTTTACCTTTTAGCAAACAAAGAAGAAAGGGAGTCAAAACCTGACAACTCACAAGTGACAACCAAGGGGGTTTAGAAGAAATGAGATTCACCTCGCAGCGCTTTATGCTTCTGTTCTCCTGTCTGGGCCAGGCTGGCAACTGACCTTGCCTCTCCTGAAAGGGAGGAAGGGTGTTAGGTGCTCTGAGAGGTGCAGTCAGACTGCAGCCACGAGGCAGCCAAAGGGCTGGCTGGGTAAGGCACCCCAGTGAAATTCCGTAAGCAAATTTCAATTTCTTTGGGAAAATCTCCCAGCAATTTTTCATGAGGAAATGTTATGACCAGCTCTACAATTTTTTCTGCTTCTATTACGAGATGGAAAGGAGGTGTGGGAAGCAGAGCACCTTCAAATTGTAGGACCATGAGCCAATACTGGGGTTCTAGCTCTGGCTGCTGTCCCCAGAAAGCAGGCTACTGGAAAATACTTCCTATAGCCATGAAAAAGTATGGGGACAACAGGCCTAAACTTTGCTAAAAGAATTCAGTAATTCAGGAACTCTTTCAGTACAGAAATCACTGTCTGAATTTAGCTTTGGTAAAGCTGGGTGTGACAATGGGTGAATACCAGGGAAGAATTTGTCCAAGAGCAGTTGGGTGTCCACAGGCAGATCCTGAACCCACCTCGATGGGCCAGTAGATAACAGGCACGTCAGCCTCACTTCAGCAAAGACTGCCCATGGGCTCAGGCTCTTCAGTTGTTTTATATCCTAAATATTGATATCCTTTATCTCTGTGTTGCCATAGCCATCTCTGTCTTTAATCATTCTTCCTCTACAGGTGGGTTATCATTTCTCCAATGTCTGCATATTATGAGCTTTGCCACCAACAGAGATAATATCTCCCCATTCTAGGTTGTTTAGTGTGAATCCTTCCCATCCTGAAGTACTATTAATCATGTTGTCATCACTTAAATAATAATCAGTAATAATTATTTTTATTTTCACAAAGCCACTAAAATAATAAAAAAGCAACACTGATATTAATTATTAATAAATATGAAGGGGGCATGTGCTTTGTTGAGATTTAAGTTCTCATTTTCTTCTCTACTACAGTGTCAACTAGAGGTACTAGGTGAGGTGAGGGTGTTTCTGGTTTAGCTGCTACACAAACTCCAGCTTCAATGACCCAGTGAGACAAAGAAGAAGCAGATGTGAAAGGGATGGACAGAGCCAGAGCTAGAACCAGACCTTCTGCCTCTTCCTCTCCCTGTGCTCACGCACAAGTGTGGCTTGGCAAGAGAAGGGCACATACAGACCCACCCCACCCTGTCTTCCCTCCCACCCGTCCGTGTCAGCCCAGCAAGGGGACAGAGGGTGCAAACCTGGTGGCAGCCCAGCTGGGGCAGTGAGCACCCATGGCGCTGGTCGCCCTTCCAGCTCCACGTTTCTGGTGCGGCCTCGACGCATCCCCCTTTTGAAGATGTCTTTTCCCACCCTTGTTCCTCTGCACACCATGAACTGAGCCATGTGATGGAAGAGCCACACATTCCAGAGTTATTTTCCATCCAATTTCTTGCAGACATGAAGTTTCTGCAATTGCAGCGTGTCTCATTACCTGTCTGTGCACGTGTTTCCTTTCTTTTCTTTGCCAGCAATTTCTAAACCTATTTGCCACATTCAACAAGAGAGGCTGAGGTTTGCAGACATCATATTTCTAGAAGGCTTTTGAAGCCAAAACATCACCCTAAGTTTACTCAGGAGGCAGGAGGCAGCTGAGATGTACCTTCAGCTCAGTGGCTGCCAAGGAACCTGTGCCTTACCCAGCCCAACAGGTAAGGGATGAACGGATGAGATGGAGAACTCAGCGACCAATTTGTCTTATAGGTGACCTGAATGATTTGCATCTACGTCCAAAAGCAATGGGATAGCTTACAAGTCACTGCTTGTAAAAATATACGAAAGAAAAGAGAGGGAATACAGCCTCCATACTCCTAAAAGACAGGTCCTGCACTGGCCCACCCAGTACAGAAGCAGAAGGTGAGGGAAAACCAATATCTTCAGACTGCTCCTCAGCTGCAGAGAGCAGAGCATGGCAACAATGAGTGACTTTACCCTTTGGTGATGTCCAGCTTGAGTATGATGAGCAGAGCAGGGCCGGGGCTCTGCTGTTTTAATCAGAGAGGGAAGATGTCTGGTGTACAACCAGTTTTCCTGATGTAGGGCAAGAGTTCTCCAAGGTGTCCCTGTGCAGCCTAAGCCTGTGGGGCTCATCTAGCAACCTGTGCTGCGATCACTGGTGGATCCAGGAGCATTCATTTCTCTTTGGTGATGAAGACATTTAAATGATACGGAAAATGTGCAAACACCTGCTGAAAAACCTGGTCTTCTTCCACAGGAGTGGAGGGGAAATGTCACCACTTCAGATTTGCCCCAACTGTGGTTCCTGTGGTTGGGAAGCATCTGTAGAAGGAGCTGCTGTAGGACTTGATCCTGTGCATGACTCTCCCAGCAGAACTGGGCCACCACACCACCAGCACGTACTGAGTTGGGCTCTGTGATCAACACCAGATTAACTGGCCAGAAAGATCTGGATTGTCTGGGCTGGATTTGTGCCTCAAGTGTCACAAAGGCCAGATTGTAATGCTGGGATTTGCAGGTGGCTTGCACTTCAAAACTGCCACTTCCAAATACAGGAGGAAGGTGGCACAATCCTTCCCCACTTCTGGAGAGGCAGGGATATTTGCATCATGCACATCATCTTACTGACAGAAAAAATGGACTGGAAATCCACTCTCGTGGCAGTACAGATGAAAATGTTCTCACATTTACTGCACAGCCTTTCCAGATGCAGTCTGAGGGCATTTCTGTGGGCAACAAACTGGGGAGTCAGAGCCAGAAGGAGACTGACAGAGAGATCCTAGAGATAATTTAGTGTTTGAAGACAAGGCAAACGAATGTCCCTCAGCTCGACGAGATGTTCAAAGTCCCAACAACGTACCTCATGGTTTTTTCTCTCCACGGTATTTTCATAAGATGGGAAAACTGAAGGGAAAATAAAGACTCCTCTATTCTGCACAGTAATGGTCATACATTGGACAATGATGATGCAACGTGAGAAATTCTGCTCTCAAGAAATGAAATTGTGCAGGAAAAGGGAAACTGCCTCCTGAGCAGTTATAGCCATAACCAGGCACTTTTCTAGCCTGTGTTATATGGCTTGAAGTTTTAATTGTGGGTGAGGAGAAGTTTCTTAGCTTCCAGTGACAGCATTGTGAACATTCATTTGTCGGGCTGAGGCCCATAGCTGTCTGGTTTTGCTGATATTCACAAATTCCTTGCTGTCCACCTTTAGCTCTTCTACCTCCTCAGCTCTGTCCCTTCTCTTGACTCCTGTGCCTTAAGCCACACCAGCACTTCCCATCAGCTGCCACCACTGTTCCCTTCACACTGTATTCCATCAATTTCTCCTTGGGGAAAATCTTACAAGAAAACCAGTGTGATTTTCCTTCTGCTTTCTCCCATATGCTGCCTCTTTGGTGCCTTCCATCTCACACGTTTATAGGATAATAATCTCTTTCCTTTTACTAAAACCCCCACATTCGCCTCCTTCACCACCACTTCATCTTTCCATCGCTAAATTTATTTGCTGCAGAGTATGTTACTGCTGTCCAGAGAGTCTCTGCTCTATTTCCAAAGTCATCTCTCTTCACTGGCTTTGCTCTTAGTGAGCTGTTCCCAGTCAAATCTTGAACGACATTTTCCAAACCACTCTCATCCTCTTTGTCAGCCACCTTCATGAACAAAGCCTTTTCCAGGATGGTGTGACCACACTTGGAAATGACAAGAAACTCGTGTCTTTCATTACTGTAGTGGGGCCTGAGCTGGTTAGAGCTGCTAGCAGAGACTGTGAAGATTTGCCCATGACTGATCATCAAGGTCTTGAAATCTTTTCTTTCTTTAACTTCCTCAGCTCTGTTCATACAAGATATTCTTTAGAGGCTCTGTGTTACTCTCCTTCCAGGTTTCAGAGCAGCAGAAGCAGGTGGTGAGTCACACTCAGACCACCTTTCCTTCTCTTTTTCCTCTAAACTCACTTCTGTCCCTCTGCCTTTCTATTCAGAGCTCCCACCATCTGTGCACATGATACTCCTGAGCCGTGTCAATGATGCATCCTTGTGAGAAGTCACAATCAAGGCAGATAAAACAAAGGTCTTTGTTTCCCCTGTCCCAGATCCTCCTCGCAGCCTTCTTTCTCTATCCTACCAGTCACTCACATGCATAATCCAGTTATGATGCCTGGCTCAGGCAAAGCTTTTGGTATTTTCACTGATCTTGACAAAAGCAATATTATATTGACCCAAAATGCTGCTGCAAGATTATCTTCTCATCCCACTGCTCTGAAAATATCACCTTTCTCCCTGAATGTCCCAGTGTGACCAGCAGGTAATGTCAGCATGCACTGTACACTTATTAGACTCTCAAACAGGATCCTCAAAACCCATTAGGATGCCAGAGTTGGGGGTTTTGGGGGGTATGGTGAAGGGGGAGGGCTGTCTCTCTAGTAAGCACTAGATATATACATTGTTCTCCTTCAAAATCTTATCTTGTAATGCTTCTACCAAAAAATCCTCAACGTAGAAAGGTGGTAGGATTAAATTCAGAAATTAATGGCCTTCATTTCCACTTGAAGGACTTAAATGCAAAATGTGGATCCTTAAATTTTTTTTTCCTTAATCCCAAAAGATCCAGAATTTCCCTGCGTTTTGAGTTCCCTCCATAAAGCAATTCCCTGGGTGCCTGGGCAAACTGCCCCCCACTGGGCATCCACGGACTACACAACATCTGGGCAGAACTAAGCAGAGCAGGGTGTGCCTTATGACAGAGACCAGTGAGATGCTTCCTTGTCCACCTTGTCCATCTAGGACCTCAGAAGTATTGAGTAGGCTCATGCAGGTAAAACAGTTACAATAAGAAAAGGTAAGGAAGATCCACTGTGGCTTAATAAATCGAGAGGTGTCTGATGCTTTCAGTCTGGAAAAGGAGTATGAATATAGATGCCTAACAATTCAGGTGAGGATGGACATAGCTGAGGATTTCCAAACTAAATTCTTCACTACATCAGGAAATATGAAGTTAATCTGTGCAACCATATTTATACATCTCACCTTTACAGTGGTTTGAAGAAAAACAAATAAATTACACTGGAGACTAGAAGAGAAAGATCCGTGGGAGTGCATGCAGAGGTACAGAAAAGAGAAATATTTAATCCCACATTACTGTTGTAACACTAATAACATAAAGGAGTGAGGTAAAAACCTCCCTAACAAGTGAGGCACTAATCCTAGAGGTGCTGTTACTGTCACTGGCCTCTCTGAGCATCTTGTTCTCAAGGCACCTCTGCTCTCAGAGGTGCTGCCTGCAGCCAAAAGGCTTTCTCGTGGAGCCACACCTGCTCATGGAACGTCATTATCAGAGTAAATTCAACTTGTTGTGTCTCATTTCTATTTACACACTGTCTATAAACATTTATAAAGACCCTGGAAGAGTCTTCATATAAATATTTATAAAGACTCTGGAAGGTTCTTGCTAGTTGTAGGGGTTTGTGGGGTAGTAATTTCAAATTCTGTTTGGCTTGGAGCTGATTTTCACATATGCAAGAGGAAGATTTTCATTCTTTGTATCTGGTCTGTTCTAGCTGAACAGGGTTTCTATTGCCTGACTGGATGAACTTAATCTTTGAGAAGGTTTTTAGGTTAAACTCTTGCTGTGGATGAGCTGGAAGTTCATAGGTACACTGTACACTTCACTCCAAGTGTGCGTCTTCTTTAGGCAAGAAGTTCTTCCCCTAAAATCACAGTCAAGAATGGCTGAAGAAAAATAAATACAAAAGGATTGCAGTAAAGATCTTTTTACAATAGTTTCAAAAATTACTGCATTTTTTCCTCTCCACTCTTGAAAGATGGTTTAGTCAGGTTTCTGATATCCCCACTGCTGCTGCACTGCTACAGACACAGCAGAGGCATCAAAAGCAGCAGCAGAGATGCGTGCAGGAAGCTGCCTTTATTTACTGCACTTGCTTTGCTTTGCATCATCACTGAGCTTTAGAAGAGCATTTAATGCCACTAACAACCTTCCAGTCCACACAACCAGACCAGAGCTTTCTAGGACAAATCACCTGAAAGCTGTGTATCGTGGACATGGGGGTGAGCATCACCACTTACCCTCCACAAGCCCTCTCCCTCCGGGCCACGCTTGTTAGCGAGTGGGAAGAGCCCAAGGGAGCGTCAGATGCCTCCTGAGATGCGAGACCCCAAACTGCTGCAGAAACACCTGAGTAAATAGATGAAAGGAGAGGAAACACACAGGTGATGTCACACTCAGACTTATTTCTCCCGCAAACACTGCGTACTGTTTAAATTAACAGATATCTCCTAGCCTTGAGTATCGTTGCTGAGATGCTGTGATGTGCCTGAAGCAGACCACTAGCTCAGAACAGTGGTGGGAGGACACAGATGTGCTTGAATCACCCAGAGCTGAGGACGTGCAGGTTAACTCCCCTTAGGCAGGCTGCAGAAAATAGGTTTAGCCATTTGCAGGGTTTGGGCAATCCTTCCAGAATGCTTTACAGGTACGTGTTGGTTTCTCACTAGTTGTTTTGTATGCTCAGCTCTCTGTCCTGGGAAGTCTGAGTTTATTAGACATCCATTATAATTGACACATTGTTGCAGCAGGGGTGAATAGATGCATTAGACAGATGATCTTAATTGGCTTTCATCCAAAAGAATTAAAATAAAAAGACAGCTGAATTTCATTCACATTTTCAATTAGTAAAACTTCCTTTCATTATTATAATGCCTGCTGAAACAGCAGCCACATCGGGGTGACAAATCCCGTTATCATGCTTTCTGCAATTGTCTTCCAAAAAGGCCTCTATTGAAAGCATTGTCTGAGCGTGTGTATAATGCTGACAATCAAGCTCTGCTCAGAAAGCTGGGGGAGGGTGTCTGACTGTGATCTATATAGAAATGCATTTCTTTCCCGTGCTGCTGGCTCTTCAGTGCTGTGTGCTTGCGGCGGGGCAATGTGCTCTGACAGGCTATGCGTACTAACAAGATCAATCACTGAGCATTAGTGGAATTCTCATGCTTTCCACCTATTTTTCTTCCCTTTCTTTATTGAGCGTGATCCTCTGCAGGTGTTATTTGTTTGTCAGACTGTTACATAGCAAATGTGGAAATAATTTTTTTTTAGGGAGCTGATAACAGCTGAACTCATATCGCAGACAATGGTTTCACATTGGAGTACTAACCCGAAAAGAATGTGAAAATAATTCTTTAGGCATTAGAGAAAGAAAGAAATGGCTTCTTGGAGGTGGGGGAGCAAACAAAGGGGCATTAGTGTGTTGTATTTTCAAATCTGTTTTGAGTGGCTAACCAACCTAGTGCACTCGTAATGGTATCCCAGGGTCTCAGTCCAGCCAACTCACCCAACTTAACCAGACAAAATGCTATTACTTATTTGTTCCATATGTGAGACTGAAGAGAAACATGTGGATAACCAAGGAAATCAGTTCGTTTGGGACTTGAGTTACCCAGTTTCCTTTCATTGAGTTACATGCCAAGAGCCACATGTATTGCTCGAGGGTTGTTTTCCTTCTATTTATTTAACTATTTACTCATTGAATTGTTCCAACTTACATAATTTCCTGCATCATCCAACTTTTGACAGTGATGTTCTCTTACATCATCCTACCTGAAACTATACATATGGTTCACAAACGTGACACTAGGGGATGACGTTCAGTTTTCCACATGCAGAAACTGGGATCCATTTATTGCAGCCATCCTAACAAGACACAGTTGTCTGATGCCAGAAATCCAGCTAACAGACTGAAACCTTGGCACTCTGATGCCACGGGATTTCTGCAAGTGACAGCCCTTGCACAGATGAGGGTCATTAACACCTCTGACAAAGTCTACTTTATCTTTACACAAGGATCTCGAAGCTTAATCTTTGGAAACTCTCTGGTTCATGGATTCCTCAGGATTTTGGACACCACTGCCTCTGCAATTTTGTCTGCGTAAAATCAACCTCTGGTTTCACTGTGCCATTCCTCTACCAGTTTCAGTTACAGCATGAGCATGATGGAACTCGGTGATGCTTTGTGGACAGGCAGATAAAATTAGGTGCCTCAGTTAAAGGATTGGCCCTAAAGTATATTCTTCTGTGCTAGAAACATATCTTCTGCCCATGCTTCCAAAGCCCCTAGGGACAGGTGAGCTGACCACTAGTGTCCTGGCAGCTGACGTGCCTCCTCAGTGTAAAAGTACTGCTATAAAGAGCTCAGGCAGAAACACACCACTGGAGGAGGAAGGCAGGCTACGAGACAGCAGAGAAAGCTGGCAGGTCAGGAGACCTTTTTTTCCAACTCCATGCCTTCGCTGTGGTCTTTCAGTTCCCGGTGTCAACATCCACATTCCCCTAATTATTAGTCCATACATTCTCATAGCAGTAATTCCCAGAGCATCCATGAGGCTTATCAGCACATTTCCCATTCTCTTTCACAACATCTTCTTTGAAGAGATGAGCTCCAGACAAAATGTGAGGAATCCTTATTACCATCCATAGTGAAAAGCCAGAATGAAAAAGAAGACCAGTAGGAAGAGCAGCACTTTGCACAGGTGGCAAGAACCAGAACTGGTTCAACCTCCCACAGAAAATCATCTCCACTTCTGTCGGTCTCCCTCAGATGTGTTGTCCCTGCACGCTGGGTCACCACTGCCCTCACTGAGTCGCATCCATCAGATGAGGCACCTTGCAGCAGGCTCCTGCTATCTTGAGTTATGCAGAGGAGTATTTCCCTGGGAAGACTCTTTCCAGTGACATTTCCGATCAGCAAGTTTGCTGTCACCTAATTTATACAGCTCTACTGGGACATGTCATTAATTTTCATAAATATGGTGAGTTCTTCAGTTGGAAGATGCTAAGTAAATGCAGTTATTGCCTGGAGAAATGAACTCCACATTATTTGCAGATTAATGCAGTGGTATGTTTTATTTCCTCGGATTTTTTTGTTCTTTGTCTCACATGTCTATAAAAATCCAACACAACTAGCTGGGAGTATTCCTCACTCCCAGCCTAACCAGTTTTGTTTTCCACTTTTTCATCTCTGAAGGATTAATTAAGCACTAATTTAATATCTGTCAGCATTTCCGTTAAGTAAAACCAAGACAATTTTGCTCTTGGTCAGGTTTCTGGTAAGGAAGAAAATGTGTTTATTTTTTAATGACGCGTTGGAGCTCCCGAAGTTGCTGTAAAGCATTCTTTATAAAGTGTGAAATGTAAAAACAAAAGAGTAAACCAAAGCCTAGAACTAAAGCCACTAAGGAATAATGATGAAAAGGGAAGAACGCAAACCATTTCTCATCCTTCCTACTAGAGATGCATTTTATAGCTAATGCATTTAATGAGTCAACATTGACTTATATTGCCTGAAAGCTCACTGAATTATTGAGTATCTGTGGTATGGATTATATGGAAAAAAAAAATAAGTTTGAAATGGCTTTTTCCTCTGTGCAAATTTAATTTTATTTATATTCAGCTACGGTTCTTTTCTGAGGTTGTTATTAGATGAGTTCATCTTTCCTGTATATTTTTAAGAGCTGATGTGGTTTAGGAAAAAAACAGGCATTTAACAGAAGCTTTAGAAGCTTTGGGGTTTGAAAAACACCTGAGGAAAGCTTAACTGAAAGAAAGACAAAAGAATAAATCAACAACAACAGCATTTCTCTAAGACATATGTCTACTAATTTACCCTGAATAAAGCGTCTGTCAGATACTGGGCTTTTTTTCAGATGGATAAATATTGACTTGGTTTGATTTTTTGTGCGTCCTCTAAATAAATCATAACAATCTGAATATTTTATTTTTTCCCCTGGGTAATGAGAGGGCACACTGCTGGTGCACAGAGATGAAGATGGAGCTGCTCTAGGCACAGGTACAGTGCATCCTTCACTGCAGGCCTGCTTATTAGGTTTTCAGCTTCCAGTTTTAGGTGGTAGATTAATTTGGCAGACATTCCACAGGAGGTAGAAAGGCAAACTGCCTTGTTAACCATTCCCCAAATGATGACTTAACATTGAACTGGCGCTGTTCTGTAGTGCCCGGCAAACACAGCTTTCCAGAAAGGATGTTGTTTGCAGCTCACAGGCAGAGCTTTCTGATAGCTCTTCACAGGCATCCCTCTGAAAGCCTGCCCGTGGATGACACGCCAGCGGGAGCCACGTTAGCAATGTCATGCTTGTCAAGCACACCTCTCAGAAACTTTATTGATAGGGGTGGCTAGTAAACAAATCCATTTTGTGCAAAACCTTCGGGTTTCAGGATGTGATTTTGGTCCACGGCAGAATAAGAGCTGTCAAACTTCTTTTCTGTTGTTGTTTTGTGGGGTTTTTTTGTGGAGGGAAATAAAGATCCTGGGAGCTAGTCAGTAACTGGATCGTTAGGATGCGTTCCTGGGATGCAGAAACAGCAGAATGTAGTCCTTGTTTCTTAGGAGTCTGCAAAGCACTCTTGATTCAGAAAAAAAAACAACATTTTCTCGTGAAAAAACATGTCCTCATCATGTTTGCTGCCAACTGCAGTTATTAGCCACCTAGTAACTGGCTGTCCACCTAATCTGAACAGCTAACCTCTATGCCACACACCTCAGTTCTCCACTCTTCTTGCCTGGCTAGCTAAACCTTTCATCTTTGCTCCTGCTAACCTATCTGGTGCTTCTTAAATGACCCAGAGGTACTAAACAGTGAGATTTGCCAGCACATCCAAACACATCCATCACATCCCTTTTAACCACCATGGAATCGTAGAAATGCCTGGGCTGGAAGGGACCTCCAGAGGTCATCCAGTCCAACCCCCTGCTGAGAGCAGGGAGATCTTCAGCTAGAGCAAGGTGCTGTCTTCTAGGGCTGTACATCCCAAGCTGCATGTGCCTTGTGGTGGGTAAAGCAGAAAAGTCTGATTCTTGGGTGCAGCCGTCAAAAATCAGGACACACATGTTAACATGGCTCTCATTCTCCAGGAAGACTTGGGTTCACGTGACCACAGCCTAAATAAACGCAGTTTGGAGCAGAAAATATGTATGCATCTGATTATTTGGTCTCCAGCCTTCAAACCATGGTCTTGTCCTCTGTGGCCGATTCCTGAAAAGAAATACTCATTAATTTAGCTTTCGTACTCTGAAATCAGTGCAGTTGCTCTCATCCAGCAAGCTGGTCTGGTGCACTTTGCTGAATAAAGGCCTTATAGTGCAAATTTCTTTCTAAAACATCTTTCCTTTTGTGGAGAGATTATATATTGTAAAGATATTTCCCATTCTGAGAGTATCACACAGTGAAGCCTTGATTCCTCTGGTCATTACCACAGTGCAAAGAATGGGACAGCAGCAGAAAAAACCCAGAGCTGCTGTTGGCATAATAGCAAATTCATCTGCATTAAAAGTGCTGACAGAAAGGGTGCAGTCACAGCACAAGTGAAATATTATAAACCCCCCCCAAATTTCACTAGCAGTAATTAATTTGCATGGTCTTGCCAGGCCGACTGCACGAGTTGTGTGACAAAATACCATTGTCCCTCTGCTGTAGCTGGAGAGCTTGGTATAATTTAGAGGTGAGCCTGCAGCTATGGGAAGCACGGGGAAGAGTCTCACGTGCTCTGCTCCACCAGCCATGCTCCGAGCACCACAGCATGCTGGCATCCCAGAAAAGCAGGGACGGGGAGAGCCTGGTGTTGCAGAGTATGCAGGGGGTACATCCCAGCTCAGGGCACAGTGACCAGCTGGAAGATGGTAAAACAAACCTCCAGGAGCGGAGGGAAACGAGTACCAAGTAGGTGGCTGTATCTTGTGTGCCATACTTACAAGTTTCTTGTAATCTCCTTTTCAAAGGAGCGAGGAAGAGCTTATGTGTAAGGGGAATACTCCTTGCAGGGCTGCTGCAGAAGATGCTGCAAGCAAGGACTTGGAAGACACAGGGAGCCACGCTTACCCCTTCGCTCTGCTTCACAGCAGAAGGAGCCACACTGTTCTAAAGCACGCTCAGAAGGAGCCACATTCACTCCTACAGCCTTCCCAGCCTTATCAGTCTGGACATTAACAGCCCTCACCACAGTGACCAGAGCACTCTCTTTTCAGTAGCAGCACAGAGGCAAGAGGCAGAGCCTCTCTCCAAAGCAATACTCTAAGTTCAGAGACACTGTTCACATCTGTTTGTTTTAGCTGGTTCTGTTTGCTTGCAGTTGCAGGAGGTTTTAATAAACTCCTACCTCACTTTCCCCACGTCTGAACTTTAAATGGAGAGCAGCAATATGTACGTGACACAATAAACATGCTTCTACACCAAAGCCACATGCTGAAGGAGGCTCTGAGTCATTCCAAGGTTTCCTAAATTTCACAGTGAGTAAAACCTAACATATAATTTCACACTATATTTGTGCAGCGTTGCTGTTTCAGGAGAAATACAGTTTACAGTATTTTCTTACAAATAAACCTCATTTAAGAATTCATCTACTTATTTTTTGAGACAAGACTGCTTCCCATGTGTTTAGACAAGTCCTGTTGAACACAACATTAGCTCCTTGGTACTCACTTTTAGGCTGTGTGCTTTCCTCCTTTCCATCAACCAGCATGCACATCTTGTTGGAAGAACATCTCCTGCTCTGAGCCAGCCCTTGCACTCCCAGGCAGCATCAGCTTGAGGACAGCCTGACACTGACCCACCAGGCGGGAGCACGAAGGAGAAAGAGAGAGAGGAATTAGCAATACAAATCCATCTGGATCACGCAGAGCACCTGAATGGTGCCTCTTGTTTTCAGGACTGTGCTGGATCCTCTCATAAGGCAGGCAACCATTTCTAAATGCTTTGTAAACATCGCATATTTGATTTTCTAAAGTATATACTCAACATTTTTGTTTGGTTTTCCTCATCCCCATGCTCATTGTGTCTGGGACAGATAAAGATCCCCATTTCAAACATAAATGACATCCATACAAGAAGGCACTCACAATATTAGCAAAAAAATAGTAGCTGTTATTCCAGGCACCATGGTCCACCACCTGGCGAGATGCCTTGCTACCCTAGGGTGGTTGCAGTGGTGCCACTGAAGCCAGCAAGCATGGCAAGCTATTATTAAGAAGCACATCCAGTCTTCATATCAATCCATGTATTAAATGCTGGAGTAATACTGAGTGAGGAGAGATTGCCTTTCTGTTTCTGGCTTGGGTTTTTTTTTGCTGTTATCAGGATTAATTTAGGGCAATGTTAAACCCTTTGCATTTCCCCTGGTTTCGTTATCACCGTGGGTAAGGATTTACTGAAACGCGTTTAGTTGTGGTATTCTTTTTTTCTAAAGAGCATGGTGATGCTCTTTTAGTAGCATAAGCACTCAAACTGTGTCCAATATCTTAAAGCAATTTATACAAATCGTAATCACTTCAGAATTTCATTCTGAAATTAATGCTTTAAGAGTTTTGATGAAGTCACTAATTTCAAGCTTTCTACTTTAGATATTTCAACAGTGTGAATTAGCAATCTTTGTCACCCATGGCATGTGGTGCCTGTGATGCTCATGAAATCTCAGCACTGGAATGCATCCACAGTGTATCTAACACCGAGCATCAGCATGGGTGGTGGAAATGACCTGAGCTCCTATGGCATTCAGTGATGGGTTTGAGTCTAGGATCCTGGGAAGATGCTGTGAAATCTATCAGTCACCAACAGTTCATTTGCACTGAAAAAGTAACTAAATCCAGCAGAAATTTACTCTCATCAGACAAACATTAACTTTACTGTGTAGTACAGGTCTCACACAAACCCAAAATGTCAAATGCTTCTATTTTGCTCCCTCCTTTGACCGCGACCAGTCAGGTCAAAAGTTGGTGGAAGCAGTTTAGTTTCACTCCAGGGCATGGTGAGGACAGACACCAGTATTAACAGCACTTACCAGCTGTTTCCATGCCTCCTGTGTCCCCCTCGACAGTGGCAGGTGTCCTTTCGGCCTCAGTTTCCCAGCTTCAGGCAATGGGATGTGAAATGCTGAGGGGTACCGCAGTCTGATTGTTTTCCAACCTGTTATTTGCCATTATCCCAAGAGGCATTCTTCACATGGGGACTGCTCTGCAGTACAGTGAATGCCCTGGAAAGGCCTATAAGGATATTTTATTACTGCTCCAGCAGCAATAAAACGCAGCCCTCGTGGGGAACTAAGAAATGGATGAGAGAAACCCCGTAAAGACTCATGGTGATCTTGTTTTGTCAGGTACGAGGACACCGTGGATGCCAAATGAATGCAAGCCACACAACGTTCACGGCTGGCGTGCAGTTAAAGATGAGCTTTGCATCCCACCGATGGTGAAGAATAGACGTGGCACAATTACGATGCCTCCTTCTACTTTTCTGCTGTGTTTTTTCCAGGTGTGCATCTCAGGGTTTGTGTTTTGCCCATCAGAACGCACCCGCATTTGATACCTGGATGGCAAAGGGAGGAGGACAGAGTTAAAATTCTGCCTCCACAATCTATCATCTCAAGAGATACATTTGAAACAACTCAAAGACCACCAAAAGCACCCAAGAATGTAGGAAATAAAAACTGTACAGCAGTAGTCATAAAAGACAGCATATGTGGTTTAACTGACTTTGTCTGGAGTCCAATTAAGCAATAAGACACGATAGGGCGTGTCATATTATCGGGCCATTAATGCAAGTCTCCCGAGCTCTGGGAGGCACAAGGCCAAAGAGAAGTGCATTAATGGTCTGGTAATACATGCTTCGTCACGGCCCATTGGGTTTTTGCGTATGATAATGTTTGTCTTTTGAAAAGAAAGAACAAGAAAATATATTGGAAAAATCCAGAAATCAAATTCAAAGTTCCATGTGAGCCTAAGCAGAAAGGAAGAGCTTCACCTCACATGATGGAAACTGGGAGATGCAGGATGGAAAGCTCTGTTGGCTGGCTGGAGCTTCTTGCTACGCTTCAGACATCTCGCTGACAGTCAGGTAGGGATCATTTCTTAACCTCAGGCTGGCTTTTGGGCAAAACAAAATCCAGCCTCTATCTTAGGTGGAAAATCAAAAGCATTTTATAGTGCTATTCCCCCCCGCCAAACAACAGCAAAAAAAAAGAAATAGGGGGAATTATGTTAAAGAGCATTTAAAAAAAATAGACTTTCTTAAATCACCAGATCCAGATAACATACTAGTA
The DNA here is from genome assembly GCA_027560015.1 of Chloroceryle amazona. NCBI lineage: Eukaryota > Metazoa > Chordata > Aves > Coraciiformes > Cerylidae > Chloroceryle > Chloroceryle amazona. Next base: position 32,102 of record JANHFX010027097.1, on the reverse strand, counting down.
AGTGCTTTCAAATTCCTGACCAAGAAAATCAAGGCATGGACTTATTTTTTTTGCATAGGATACTGGAAAGACAGTAGAGGAGTACTGGAAACCTCAGAGCAATAGCCAAATAATCTGGTTAGCGTGACATCAGAACTCAGGGGAATTAATGGACCAGCAAATGAGGGGTGCAATCAATAGAGATGTAAATGATGATAATAAATAATTATGTCAATCAATACGGTTTGGTAGCGAATACATCTTGTCAAATTCATTTAATCACGTTTTTGATGAAATTACTATATACCTGGATAAAAGTGGCTGCATTGACTTAATATATTTAGACTTAATGCACTTCAACTTAGAACCACACGCATATTCTGATTAAAAATTAGCATCGCACAGCATCAATATTTCAAATACTAAATGGATTAAAAACTGACTGTATGACAGCAGTCAGGAAAACACTGCTAATGGGCTTTTCTGTCCAATTTAGAGGGCCTACAGTGGGATCTCAAAGGTGGTGAGTGTGATGACGGGGTTCAATATTTGTGTAAATAAATCGGGGGAAATAACGGAAAAGTTTTAGATAGGGAAATAAATACTGTTGAGGAGAATTAATAAACAAACAAACTAGAGAATAAAACAAGCTAGAACACTTGGTTAAACCAAAATAAATTGAACATCATGTAGTTTTTAAGTCAGAGATCCCTAAAACTTCCAGAGAATGGCCTGAATGCCTGCAGTCAATCTCCCAGGTGTGCACTTTTTTGTGCATACTGATTTTATATAACACTTTTCTTTTCATGACTGATTTGGGCTGAGTTTGACCCATATTATTAACCTCAGTTCTTCCTTTTTTTTTCCAGTACTGGCCTCCCCTTACCCTCTGCAGTACGAAGGCAGGAACCGAGAGCAACAAAGCAAAAATAGCAGGTACTGTTGTGGTGAGGGTAAAAGGGTAACATGCAACCAAAGCAAGGTCATCTCCTCTACAGAAAAGCTTTTAACTGACACTCCCTTTTTTCTGTGAAAACCACAACTGGGTGCCTTGAATGCTCTACCATCATGTGACAGTGTTTGAGCTGGTGTTAATGAAAAACTCCAACACCCATGGTACAGCACCGCGCTGACCGGGGTAACGAGCTCACATCTAAGTCTGGCACTAAGGCGGTGGATGTTGGAGTGACATGTTCAACAATCTCAAAAGTATTAAAGGCTAAATCCTCAATATTTCCAGTCTTAGGGAAAAAAGTATCCTTTTAAGTCAGTCTCCAGTGTCTTCCTCCCTTAAACTAATCAAGGTTGATAGACTTTTGACTAAAGCTTGTCTCCATACATCACCTATCGTAGCCCGTGGCCACAGAGGGATCGGTCAAGCTGCATCTCAGAGCTGAGCATCCTGCTACACCGTGGCCAGATGAGAACTGCATGGTGTCTGTCACACATTTTGGAGTCTGATGCCAGCTGACTTTTGTCATCTGATTCTATCTCCCATGGGACATAATGGGATTTTTCAAAGGCCCTTTGATTTGGTAGCACAACAGGTAGCTCCTGATTTCTAGAATGAAAGTTTTTTCTCAGATTGCTGACATCTGGCTGTAAGGATTTCAATTAAAAAAACCAACCAAAGAACATTTTTTATAGTCACATTCAGACAAACATTCTCACGAGATGCATCTTTCTTTCATTTTTGCTGTTAAAAGCATTTCACCACCAGCTCCCTTCTCCCTTCCCAGCAAGCCTTGGTTACTCTGGATTGCCACCTTCTAAGATCCAATTACTGTCTCTCATTTTCACTGCAAGGTTTCACTCTCTACAAATGAATTCTGGAGAATGGACTATAACTGAAAAGCAAACATTATTAAGGAGAGAGAAATAATAAAAATCATCCTGTACAGATTAGAAATGCCGACATACGGAAGCGAGTTCTGGCATGGACACTGGAAGATAATAGGTACATGGGAAGTGGAAATGAATTTCACCTGTAAAAGAGGATCAGTGGAAAAAAAAAGAAGGAAACTAGAGTGTAACAGAGTGCAGGTCTTTCCCTGCAATGAGATGCTTACCTGCCATTGCACGTGTACGCAGCTTGGCAGCCGCAGCTTTCCACCAGCACTGGTGCAGCTTTCTGCTCCTGGCTCTGGCATCAGTACCTGCAGAAATCCAAAGGCTGCCTTTAAAGACCTCAACATTATTTCGAGAACGAGGTTTTGCCTTTTCTGCTCTCTCAAGGAACAAAACAGATGGAAGAGCAGAAGAGAAATATAAATTCTTCGTCACGTACTCGTGGTATTGAATAGATAGACATCCATGCACATAAAAACACAGGCAACCTTTCTTACTATGAGAATAACTGCCTAAGCCTGTTGGCATACACCCACAGCCACACGTGCACGTGAACATGCACAGATTATATAACTTTGGTTGTGTAGTCGAAATCACTACATGAAAATACTCAATTCAGAGCTGTTTCCATGGGAATATCGGGGCTTGCACATCATTGTGAAGAAACATCTGTCCTGATTTGGGATTTCACCAATGTACCTTAGCTTTACTTGCTTGATGTTGGTTGAGATTTTACAGTCAAAAGCCCTCAGGCAATTTAAACTAGCCATGTACACCCTCAGGGAAATGTGACTTTAGTTACATGCCTGATACCAACTGATGCCAACAGGAAGAACTTTAATTAGAGAGGTTCATTAATATCATAAAGAACTGTTAATTGAAGTGAGTCAACCAGTCTACTGGAAATTTTATACTATTTTCTGAACCCATCTTTCTAATGTATTTCAAGATGCCTGAGAATCACTAAGGAGCTAGTGCATTTTGTAAGGACTGCGAGGAGTTCCAGTTGGCCTGTTCATGGATTTTGATGGCAGAAGAGCAGGTCAAATTCCAAGAAGAGTTGAGAAATGTCTCAAAAACTCCAGCTAAACTTTTCACTTCAGTCTATACCCTAAAATCTGCACATCACTGTGTATCTGCAGGATAAGAAGTACTTGTGCAGCATGCATCTTCTTCCACTTCCAGTCTTGAAGGGCTTTCTAAATACACTGGTTTAAATAGCTCTTTAAGAAATAAGGCATCCACTCTGTTATAATCTAATCCCACCGATGACAAGTGCACTGGATGTCTGAGCTGCTGGAGTCATTGCCACGATGAGCTACCATAGCCCTTGCTCAGGCATCAAAAGCCAGAGCTAAGGACTGTTACCAGCACTGCCCATTCCTACCGTGAGCCACTTCTACACTGTACTGAGAGCTCCCACTTGCTGGTGGTGATTTTTCTAATGTTAAAAGCTCTGGTTGTAACTAAAAGATTATTTCTAGCTCATATAGTCATAAAAATAATAGCTGAAAGTATCTCACAAGAGCAACTTCAAAGTAATCAAATAAGGGAAACCCCATTCAGATTCAGTTCCTGATGTACAAAGTATAGGAGTGGCCAGCACAGTTTGCTACCCAAAGCCACAGGCTACTAAAATTTAGACCCCACTGAAATTTAGAGAAGGGCAGACCAGCCACCTGAGTACAAAGCCAGGTAAATTCGTAGCCCTACCAGTTTACTGCTCAGAAGTGAAAACTTTTGTTCTTGCTTTATTATTATTATTTTGGTTTAGGTAGAGGAATACTGCCTGCTATTTTCTGCTTTATAAACACCCAGCTGAAACACAGGACCACACGTGGCACCACATGAATACACCCCCAACAGCTCGGTGCCAGCCCACTTACCACACCGCGGCTCGGTACGGAATTTACTGGGGTTCTCTGTTCTGTTTGGCTCACTGAACACACCTGAGACACTCTGACATCAGCAGAGAAAAGTGACCAGAGTGCTCCCAGGATAACACTGGCTCGGGTACACTCCGAGAGCCTTACCTGATCTGGGAGAGAAAAGTCTGCAGCCTTTCAAAGGTCAGCTGCTTGCCGGGGCTTGGCAATGGACCAGCAAGGTTGGTACCAGCCTGAAACCATCATTTTGAGCTGCACTTTAAGCTTTCAGAATAAAGTGTGACGAAGAATCTCCTCTGCCCGTCTCTAATGATAATCAAGATAATGAATTCTGCAATAGCTGCAATTTTAAGACTTAGTTAAGGCAATTCTCAAGTAACCTACGTGAATTTAACACACAAAAAATAATTAAACTTGCTACGGAACAGATGCTACACAAACAACTGCAATCAAATGATTCACACTTAGCAGACCTTACCTGGCAGTTAAGTTTACAGCAGTTCAGAGTGGCTGAAAGAAAAAAAGCAGACGTAATGTGTATAATTTCAAACCCAGCACAACTGATTTTAGGAAAATTCAATCATTTCCATCCATCTTCATTTTGTTAGACCCTTTCATTCATGGTAGTTTTTACTTTTGTATATGTATATATGCAGACATACATACACACACCCCATACTCTTAGCAGTTTCATCAAAATCTGTTCCAGAATTTATTATTTTGTATTTCATCTCAGCAGCACACTGGTGTGGGGGGAAAAAAAAAAAATAAAAACAAAACAAAAAGAAAGAAATCCAATTGCAGAGAACTCAGAGTCAGGTTTTAACACGGCTTAGGTGCACTCGCATGTGGAAAAAGCACAACCATGTGCCCATCGAAAGCTCTCATGATTATTCATTCAGACTCATCCACTGTAAGCCAAAAGAGCAATCTGGAGAGTTTCATATCGAAAAGACTGTTCATGGGTTGTGTGGCAAATATATCTATCTATAGACGGATTGTTCCTGTGCTCGGGGAATCTGGACACTGGCTTACGACCAAGGTATGTTCATTTTATGCATTGGCTTCCAAGGACTGCAATGACAGGCAGTAAATAAGTATTTAGGATAATAAATATACCAGCTTGAGGTATCCGACCCATTTTCTACCTCGCCTAGGTCAGGACTGAGTTAGAAAGGAGCCAATGAACTACCCTAATACTTGGGGGCAAAGAAAAGGAAGAGAAAGCAAAAAGGACAACAAAAGGAAGCTCATTTACATGAGACTTTCAGATCGACTTAATGTGCACAGCTCCTGAGGAAGTTTCAGGGCCAAATTCAGCAGTGACACAAGTGATGGTGTAAGTTAAGATATGTGTCAATCACAAAAAAAGAGTGTCAACCGGGAGAACTGGCAACGTACTTGAGTAGCACTTTCATAGGGTGATTTGATGATGGATGGTTGTGTGATCTAAACTGTAATTTATGCACTGTGGCAACTGAAGGGGAGGTTGGCAGCACAGAGAGTAGATGACAAGGGTGAAAAAATAAAACAGACTTTCACCTTTAGCAACAATATCCTCATCCTTCCAAAACCCACACTGGGAGTATTCCAGAATTCTCTTAGCGGGGCTGAACGTAACCACTGCGGAGTCATTCACGGGTGCCAGTTAGAAATATTTTGCTGATTTACTAAATTATCTTTTGACATTTACTCCCTTTTGCTGCTTGATTTCACCTGAATTGGCCCAACTGTATTTTGGGGGGAATCTAAATTTGAAATTCAAGAACTTATGTCAAATGTTCTAATTCCTTTCCCATTTCATTGAGTTGATGACTAACATTCTGTGTGACTACCTGCCCACTGGCTGAGGCCATCACTTGAGGACATCCTAAAGATCACAACACCGCAGACGTCAGCGGGTCTTTTGTTCTGCAAGGCTCTTGCTGTAAGAGGAATAACGTTGACACTGCCTTATGCCAACCTGTTCTAGCTGACGCAGGAGGAGATGAATAAGCCAGATCTGTCAGAGTTGAAGAGACAGAGAGCCACCAGTAATTCTCACCATTAGTGATCCTTTGTAGAGGTGCCAAAATTCTCCAGGAAAGCTGCTTTTTAGGCAGAAAATGGGTTATTTTTTTTCACATAAAATGGTGGTTTTGTTAAAGGAATAGCTCCCCCCCCCAGTTATTTGAAGGTTTCATCAAAACAGTTCATACTTCAATTTCCAAGGCTTTTCGTTGGTCTTTTTTTTTTCAATCTCAGAGCCAGCACAAATCACAATCAAAGCAGTTTTGATGCAGAAATGCTGCTGTGATACCTGATTCCTGGTCAGACACTTCCTGACCTTCTTGACCCACAGAGGCTGACTCCCCTAACAAGAGCAGGCTTTCCATGATGCACCGCGGCCAGAGCCGTCCCCAGGCGGTCCTGCCATGGCTCCAGACAAAGGGAAGCTGTGGAGCATCCCGCGGTCTGCTCAGAAAGGCAAGACCTTAAAATAGATGAAGGACTGAGCTAAGACCATAACACAAGACACTGGGATGCTTGGGGGCGGGGGGGGTTGAAATTGAGTAGTTTGGCTTTTCCACTGAAAAGTTTTCTACAGTAAAAGACCCTCTATTTTTTAATCACTTCAGTTTTGACACGGATTTCCTACCATCTTCTCCTCTGTGGACCTCACCCAGGCTGGAAAAACTGAGCAGGCGTTTGGGAGGATGGAGGGATTGTGGCAGGAGATGGAGAATTTGTCTTTTGTTTTCCATGGGCGAGAACAAAAGGAGCAGCATTTTCTGCTTTGCACTCTGCCTTTTAGCCGACTGCGATGTGACAGGTGTGCTAATGGGGGGGGGGTTCATCCTTTCAGTTCTGTGCTTTTAGTTTCTAGAAAAGGGTGCCCAGGATATCAGACTGAAGCTTTTGTAAGGTTGTATTTAAGTCCAGAATAAATAACATTTAAACTTTAATGTTGAGCCTTAACTTAGAGAAAGAAGGTGCTCCTTAAATCAGCCTTTTGCAACGCAGCAGTGTGCAGGGAACAGTTTGCTCCCATTCCCACTCCTGTAAATTCAGATAAATCACTTAATGGAGACATAAAATGTGTGATAGAGAAATCAGGGTGAAAACAGAGAGAATTTACTAAATTAAGAAAACAAAGAGTAAAAAACAACAACATTATTCAGGCGCAGCCTGCCAACGTACAGTGATAGAGGGGTTTAGATCAATTTAATACAGAGTGTTTGAACTGTTTCTAAAGGATTTGTTAGAACAGTTTCAGCGCCGTAATAACGTGAGGATTGCCTTAACTACATTATTAAAATAAATCTAAAAAAATGGATATACACACATATAAAGTAGCTTTCATCTGAAGATGGAAAATGCTTTGCACGTTTTATGAGCCGATTACGGACGAATAAGCAGCAGCAACATCCCAGGTGAAGGTGGGTGATTATTAAATGCCAGCAAGTAATGACCTGCAAGATTCCAGGACAGTGAGCAAAGGCCTTCACTGCCCTCACCAGCTTTGGGCAACCAAATGACAGCCCAGAAGTGATGCTGCGTGTGATTCCCAGATCAGAGCCACTCAGTCTTTCTCCATGTCCGGATAGAAGATCCCGCTCTTTTTCATTTGGAGTATTTAATATGCAAAATTCCTTCAAACCATCATTCTGCATTTTCATCTTTGACATACGTTCAGCAAATAGAAAAAATTAAAAAGTAATGAGGAGAGTTCCCAACTGCTTTGAGAAGATTCCACATATGTGCTAATTAGCGATTCTGTCTGAAAATATTCCCTGAAAGCTGTATGGGTAGTGCAGCCTGGGATAAATAATGCAAATGCCCCATGGCACTGTCACAAACACCACAATCAGTGCTGTTTGCGATTTCAGTGAGACTCTCCAAGTTCTGCACCTGAGACTAAAATATTAATGAAGTAAAACTGTAGTAAACAAACCTCCAGTCCCATTCCCCCACCCACAGTCAGCACACACACACACACTCGCACACCCCGCACCCACTGGCTTTCCTGGCACGGGATTAAAAGTCTGTTAGGAAGATGAGAGTTGACTTATGAATGTTTCCTTTGTGCATAAAACTACTGCTCCCAGTTGCTACAGCGAGTGCCTCTTCATCACTGGACTGGTGCCTACACAGGTCTTTGATGCTAGGAAAGGGAGGAGCATTGCTGCACATTAACACCAGCAGAATCTCCGCAGCCTGGACTCACCGACCAGCACGGATGAAAAGAAAGCCAAATAAACCAGTGGTTTGAAAACATTTCCCACTCCCCTCCAGTACAGATGCATCAGTCTGCTGTACAGCTGCCAGAAAGTCGCTATGGTAGGCAACAGGCAAAACCCAGACATGGCAACGGGGAGGTCTGCTCTGCCTTGAGACCTGAGCTGGGGACGGAACAAGTCCTGGGGGGTCCCCAGCTCAGCTCTAATAGTGCCACACCACAGGCTGAGGCTGCCCACAAAGGCTGTCTGCACTCGTGATGGGAAATGGCAGCACGTGCCAAGGTAGGGCTCCCTGGTCACAGAAAGGGCAGTAAAGATATAAAATTACCTCTGGTATCTCTCCCTTTGGACAAGCAGGCAAATCTCTAGGTCTGAGTTGTCCTTTAACATACGCTGGCACTTACCATAAAACCCAACCCCATCCTGAGAAGCGGCACCAGTCTCTAGAAACACAAATTCCACTGACTCCCAGTGCAAACCAAAAAGGTGGCTAAGCAGTGCTACCTAGCTGTCCAGCTGCATTGTAGGCTGCCGCTGACTTCGGAGGAGGTGAAGTCTTTAATCTCCTTAGATGTTTTGGAAAATACTCTCAGTTAAGTGCTCAAGCCACTTCTGGAATAAGAGCTAAGATGTTAAAGTTGCAGAGAGGCTTTAAAGGACTTCACGATACCTCTCTTAAATTTTGCTTTCTTACAAATATAGCTTCCCTGCTAACTGCATCACAGCTCTGCCAGGTGCACGGCCAGAGTGAAATGCAGAGTGAATTTCAACCCCTAATGACCGTTCACAAGCTATTGTCCAGGTTACAAATAACCATTAACCTGTCCACTCATATTTTAGTCTACTGTCTCGTACTGCAAATCATTCCTTCGGAGATTATAGGGAGTGAATGTTCTTGAAGGCTTTTTTATGAAACTAGAGCCCTGCTGTTTTAGCCCGGTGTTACAATACCTGTCCACACCTTCCAGCACAATTCAGCATCAAAAACTAGTTTATAAATGTCAATCCATGAACAGCATCCAATAAAGCCAGCGGAAAAAAACTCTTGCTGGCTTGATAAATGAGGGATAAATAGCCCCAATCAGAATGTTTCTAGCTGTACAGGAATCTATGGAGAAGTTGAAGATTTGAGACAGAGCTCTCAGCTATCCCGGACAGCACCCTGCATCCGTTTTCAGACCTTATTTTGGTCATGAGACTTGCAAGCTCTGGTCTGCAGAGTGGTTGTGTGCATTTGCCTACATATACCCAACATCCTTGTCCACCTCCTGTCCTTGAGCGGCAGCTGTCCAGCTGGACCTTGAGAATCCCGGGACACTCATCAGATTGAAAACAACATCCCATTGCCTTGGCTACTGCTACTTTACTCCATCAGTCAGGAAGCAGCATCAAAGGTTCTGTTCATCGACTCCAAGAGCACCAGTGCCAGAAGCGCTGCCTATCTTCCAGTACCTTTTCTAGGAACACTTGAAATTCCCCTCAAAAAAACAAACTGTGGCCCAGCCTAAACCACCACAATGACAAATGAATTCTTCCAGTGGCTTGAGATGCGTTAACGAAGCCTGTGTTCAGCAGCCTGTTATCACCTGCCATCAGCCTTCCTACCACCGCCTCGGTGCCTGCTTTTCCCTCTCCCTCAAGCACCTCCTGGATGCCTCCCAGCCCAAACCACGGCTGCAAAATATCCCTGTTGTATAGCTGGCTTCTTAACCTCATTTTAAATTCTTCCTTCAAGCTACCTCCACCACGATGCCCTCAAATTACCACCACCTTTTAATGAGAAGGATGCTAGGCATACCCATTTTATCCTTATTGTATTCTCTCAGCCCAGCTGCCTTCCAGCCGGTAGCTCCTGCCTGTTATGCAGATTGCAGTCTCTCTGGGGTGCCAACTGCTCTCTTCCTTGCATGTCTTCACAGTGTGTACCATGAAGGAGCCCTGATCCTGGATTGGGGTCCCATAACGCAAACAACTAGATAAAAGAATAATTTGTTAGCCTGGATTGCAAATCTTCTTCTGCAAGAAGAAATAAAGCAATTTCCCCAGGCTGTCAGAGGCACTTTCATGTGTCAGTATCGTAGCTCTCTTCTGGTGATGACAATGGTGCATCCAATTTCCAGGCACAAGAGGGAATGTTTGCTGTGCTGATGTGAGCTCTGCGTGTTGCTGCTCTACATCTCACCACGAACAGAATGGCTTGTAGGGAAGGGATGTGCTATTGGGAAGGCAGCTTTCTGGGGGGGATGTTATTTTTAGTGTGGGGTGAACCTGGGGGGTGGCCTTTGGTGGGATTTTCCCTGGGTATGACCCTTTCCTTTCGAGGAATGGGATATTTGTCTTGCGTTCTGATTTTGCACCTCGTAATCAGGAAGGGAGAAAGTTTGTTTGCCCGGATTTATTATTAATTACATATCTGCACTCTGGATTACTACACCGTGGTGAAGTGAAATCACCGGTGCAGGTCTGGCTGTGAAGCAGGCAATTTATATCTACATTCAAAATTCATACAAAGAATATTATATTATCAGTAGGTATGTGATCTGTCTTCCACCTGTCTAGAGCAGCCTCAAAAATATTCAAGTGCTGTACCTTTTGTTCAGCTTACTCCTTGGGTAATTGAATATCCTACTATTAGCAGGCAGGTACTAAAGTTTTTGTCCCATAAGGATTTCACTTCTTGGTACAAAAAAGGTCAGCTCAGTTAGTAAGAATCACTGCACTATACTGTCAGCACCTCCTATCAGTGCTTTCAAATACTCCAGGGTCTGACCATAAATACATTTTCAAACAGAACTCAAGCAATGGCATCTCCTTCTGCAGGAAAACGTGGCACAACGCAAAGATGTCCTTACCTATTGCGAGGCAAGTGATACCTGCAGAATGGTTTGCAAAGAGCTAACACTTCATTTAGGGTTCTGCTCGTGCTAACTTGACTCACTCTGTCGCATAACGCTCTCTACGTGTCCTTTCCCACTCGTGACCAGTACGTAGCTATAAAGTTAAGCCTAGAAATAAGAACTGATGTTTTGCCTTCTGTGTTAAGATATTTTAACTAAGAAAAGGACTGATATTTTCACAGCGTTTAAAAACATGTTGTTATACTGAACCCATCCCAGCAATCTAGCTAAATTCCTTCGTAAAACAATCGTTAAACGAGTAATTGATTCATCTTTGCAAAGGAAAAAAACATCCCGTTGTTTACAGGGGGGAAAAAACCCCAGACAGTTGGGCAACTCTAAAAAATGAAAGGAAAATGGAAGTGGTTCACACTCCATCATCTCAGATATCGCTTCATTGATACCCCGAGCCTTTGCACGACTGACATCTGCCAGGCAGGTGATTCCACCTGCACTAATGTTTTGTCCCAACTTTACACACAAAAACCTTCCCTGTCAGGACTGCTCCGAAATCAGGAACATCCATCAAACTAAAACCTTTAGGTCATTTTCCACCTATTAAGCAGGATGTAGTCATTAAATTGCTTATATTAAAAAAAGCCAAATTTATTAGGGATATTTGAGCCCTTTTTATTGTATAATCCATCATCTGTGCCCATACGATTTCCTTATTCTCTAATTTGAGTGATATCATAATTACTTGTGTGGATTTCTATGTTCTCTTTTTTATACAGAGGGACCCACAGGTGACATTACAGCATTTCTAGTCTGTAAAGGTCTTGCTTGAACAAAATTTCACCTCACTATTCCACTCAATGCTTTAACTCTGTGCTCCAGCTTCAAGTGCTAATGCTTCACTCCACTGGTTCTTTCATGATCGCTGGACCTTTTAAACTGATGACTGCCAGACAGAAATTAGACCACGCATGTCTTGATTCGATTGAAATATTCAGGTTTTGAATTGTCAATTCAGTTCAAAAGAATGGGAAATAGATCAATCACTGCTTTAAAACCTGCCCAATATTTAGGACACATCTTCAGGCCACGCTCAGGGCAGGCTGGATGACTTGTTGCAAAAGGAGGTGCCTAAAAACTGGCACAGTTCATTTTGCTCTGGCTTCGCCCCGCTTCGCACACCTGCAAGCTGCAGAACTTGGAGACTTCAGCTCCTTAACAGTTTGAGTGAATCCTCTCTGATGTCTCATTCGACCGATTTTGTACCCCAAACCTGCAGCCCTGTCTCCTCCCTTTGCCCAGAACTCTCACTGGTTTACGTTTGTTTGAAAGTTAGGCTGAAATTCAAGGAGAACAATCCGTACGCTGCAGAGCGTGGCACCCCAGGCTCAGAGATGGCAGTGTCAAAAGCAGGCACAAAGTGAAATTTAATGGTCCAGGTGCTGCCCTGGCTCCCCACATCACCTACTCCTCACCTCGATGGTGATGGGGTTTGTAAGTGAGGATCTCTTACCTAACTTCTCAGACCATCTTTGTGTCCCCGGCGCAGCAGGGGGAAGTCAGGAACAGAGCTGTTTATTGCCTAGAGGGGTTCCAGGGCTGTTTTCAGGGCTCCCAACTCCCCTAGCAGCAGGAAGGCACCCTGTGACAGCTCCATCCTTCCTCCTTTGCCACCTCAGCTGCAATGTCCACGTGCCCAGGACGATGCTGTTGGACAGACCTCACTCATCCTTGTGCTCACCCTGCCGCTCGCTGCTGGCTCCAGCAAAGGGAACGAGGAAAGGAATAGGTCAGGGAGCTCCAACGGGAACAGAGCTCCCCGGGGAGTGCCCAGAGTTTGTGGGAAGTCTTTGGATGGATAGAAAAAAACCAAACCAGAGGGAGAGACTATTTCTCAGGGCTGCAATTACTCACGGGAGGTGCTGCAATGAGATGATGAATATCATTAATGCCTGGACTAGCTGGGAAATGGCAACCTCTTGGTGTAACTGTGGGTCTATTAAAGAGGGAAGTCACCCTTCGGGGACTGCAGCAGGGGAGGCGGGGGAGAAGGAAGGGAGCTGAACTTTCAAAGCAGGAGGTTGAGCCGCGGACTGGATTTTCTCCTCTACCCACACTGCAGTGCTTATTTGCTGCTGGGGCTTATTAATTTTTCACTTATGCCACGCTAAAAATAGTTAATTATTGAAAATGCATCTCTGTTTGATGGTGAAAGGCTGTCTCTTCCAAACAGGTGACTGGTTCAGATAACCCCAGAAGGCACTTCTGGATCTTCTAGACCCTTGATCAAAATTTCTTTTTTAATTTGAAAAGAACAGAGGTAATTAAAACTGAAAATAATGGTGAGTCCAATGAAAGCTTCCTCCTTCATTGCCCAAGAACTGGTGTAATGGGATGAGGTTTCTTTTCTTTTTTTTCCTTCTTTTTTCTTTTTCTTTTCTTTCTGTGTGTACATCATGCTGGTCCTTTGATTTAAAAGGAAAAAAAAAAAAATCGGATGTAGAGATTTTACTCTAACAATAGAGTGAGTGTGTGTGGATAATATTACTCACAGCACTGGTGAGAGTTCAAAGGCTGGAATGTCCAGACTAAATACACAACAGAAAGATCAGTTCTTTGACATTTCAATTAGACAGAAACATGAAACAACAGGCTAGTGACTTCAGCCTCTCGAAATTAAACAGTTTGACACTGCACAGAACATGCATCAAAATTCATTATGCCTTCCCCGCTTAAATCTCCTCCTCCTGCTGAAACAGTGGTGGGAGTCATTCCTCAAACATAGCAGCAGCTTTATAAACATAGTCGGTCCTATCCTCACCTGGAGGAAGGGGTTAACCTTCGCATGGCAAAATCTACATCAAGAGCCTCTTTGGAAGAAAGAAACGGGTCCCCAAGGATCCTGCTGTGCTGGGGAAGGGCTGGAGCCTTGCCTGTCCTGGGCAAGCTGTGGAATCAGTAGAAGGGGAGTACAGCCCACAAAAGGACGGCCTCCTCCTCCCTGCTCTGTGTTGCTGTCATCCCTGGGGTCCCTGCCAACGCTGCTGCAGGATGGGCACGGCTGTATCTGGCCGCATCTGGGCAGAGGATGCCCTGGTGCAGGCAGCAGGGTGTGCTCTCGCCTACCCAGCCTTCTCCCATCCCCTCCTCCCATTCCCTTTCCCAGCCTGGTTCACACCTGGGCCCCTGGGGACCAGGAAAGAAGGCAGGTCTTCCACTGGGGTGGCCACATCAGCTTCCTTTGAGGAAGAAAAACAGCACGGGGAATCACCCAGGTGGGAGACAAAGGTCTTCCCATCTACTCATGTTCTTGCTGTGATGTTTTTCCTTTGCCCAAGCAGCACCAGGAAGACGATTCCTGTAGACAAGGTGCAGGATTTGACCCCCTGTGCAAAGGAATCCCTCACCTATCTCCAGTTACAGGGTTGTCAGCTCAGCTTTGACCGTAAAGTCAGAGCACAGCATCACCCCACTAGTAAGAAAAAAGGTTCCACGGTATAACTGGCTGTGTTACTAATTAAATGTCCAGCGTGTGTGTCTCAGGAGTAATTGGCAATAAAGCTTCTGCACTGTGTCAGCTCAGTTTCACATACTCCTCTGACATGTTTGCAGTGGCAATTGAAACACCATAGCTCCCTGAGAAAATATTTCTGTTACAAGGTACACAAACAACCGGACACCGTCGGAGAATTGCTTTCATGTTGGAAATAGGATCATGGAGTTTGCAAGAGAAGCAGCGATGGAAAGAGAATATGTCTGTGCTTTTAAAGCAAGGTGCCTAGGAATGACTCAATTATGTTAGGAGTCTAAGTTATTAATTACTATAATTGTAATGAGTCTTACTCGTGGATCTGCAGCCTTTGTTCCAACCGCAGCATAAACCAGGGGATGATATAGTTAAGGAAAGGTATGTAAAATGGAGAAGAATACAACGCTGGTCATTTTCATCAGCTTAAGTCTTGAGCATATTTTGTAGACATCTCAAAAGGAATTTTTGAGGATGGACGGGAAGAAGAGCAAATTAAAAACACTAGGATGTGTAATGGGACTTCCTTCCCTTTTGCAAGGGATAGCAATGGAGAAAGAAAGATAATTACTTGAAAAATTAAATGTTTTAGAAACCAGACAGTGGAAGCTGACAAATGACATCTCCTTTCCTTTTGCAAATCATTCCTGAGTCCATCCCAGTTCTTGAAGATGTATTGGTCATTCATCACCGAGAGAAACCACATCCAGCTGCACAGATGGTTCACGCATTACTTTGGCCATTCACTATTTCTCGGGGTCTGTGCCTGGTACCCCCCTCTTCACAGCATTACTTTGGCTCCCAAACACGTTGAATGAGAAAATTAACTAACGGCAAACAGTGACAAACAATGTCAAACATCTCTTATGGGGTACTCAGCTTTGCCAAATCTTTGTTTTCTCTTTTCAGCAGCCTCCCAGGAATACCAAAGCAAATTTGAGGATGTAGCTGTAGGTCTCCTGCAAGGGTTTCAATCAAGCTTTTAGACGAGTGGTCTCATTTTAGGCTTCCTGGTCTTCACCGCAGCTCAGAAATTGGCATCTGCAGAACTCCATACAGAAGCCAGTTCTCACCCAAGACCTGGTTAGCTGTCCCTGCTACAGGTCTCGTTTCTCCAGGATATCAGACCGACAAGCCTCAATGTCCTCCAGATGTAGGGTAAACCCATTTCTTCATGTGAGACTTTTCCCAAAGAACACCACTGCCTCATACACCAAAAACACACATAAAGAAGTCTCCAAGGAATTAAGATTACAAAGGAAAAGGAGACGTTGCTAATGATTCCCAAACTATAGTCCAAGCGCTCTGACTAGCCAAGTGTTTTACCTCTTCACCTCTTGTATGACATGCCAGCCTGATGGAGAGATTAAACAAACAGGGGCAGGAAGGATTCACTTCCCCACGCTGACACCAAATCGCTGACAATTATTCACAGCATCATGTCAGCACCCCGCTTCTGTTTCCTCTTCAGGAGAAACCAGAGATAGCAACACTGGCTTAACTACTCCACCAGGTACCATCGAGATGGATTGGTTTTCCAGGCACACAGATCACCAGCCGCGATGTCGTAGCGTGGTGCTCTCCTCACTCCCCAGACCCCGACTCCTCTGCTCCATCAGACTGCCTCCGAAACCTCTCACCCCTCTCTGCTATGACAGTGTCGACAGCAAGCTGAAGGTCACTCATCCTGCTAGCATGGTAAGATTAAAAGTCGAGTTCAGCTTGCTAACTACAGATGCAAAATGCTCCCTACAGAAAGTAACAACTGTTGAAACAAAAATGGAACCGGAGCTAATTCAGCATTGAGAAGTAACCACACTTCAGCTTCACACTCTCACATATTTCACTGTCTCTTGTCATCCATATCAGACAGATACCTAACTATATTTGCCAGAGTACTCTTATGTGGTACATAGCCCATGCTATAGTCAAAGCCATCTGCTCAGACATATTTTCCTGAAGAACTGAGACTGGAGAATGAGAATAGGCAATTAAAAGCAATTCTGTGAGCAAAATTTGCTTTTTAACCTGACCCTTCACAAAAATGCTGAGACAGGGATGGGTGTGAGGTATTATCTTTGATTTCCTATTTTTAAAGAAGCCAAGTTTGGATCCCATCCCACCGTGCTTATTTCCAGCCAGACCCGCTGTGATCATCCCCACAGTTTTCACATCTAGATCTTCTTGGGGAAGAACTAAGGGACCGTGCAAGGACAGATGTGAAGTCCTGGAATCTGAATCTAATCTCGTCAGATACCCCATGACAATCTGGTGAGACATTAATGGGAACAAATGAGAGCAGTCTGGCAGCACCCTCACGCAAGCAAGAATTGATAGTTTCATAGCAATAATTAATAGAATCTTTCTGTCACTGGGCTGAGCAAGGGGAAAGGAAAAAGAACAGGGTGAGATTAAATGAAGACACGAGATAGATGAAGAGGATACAAACGTGGGTTTGATAGTGACACGTTTCTGTAAGGACCTAGACTGAAGGAAGGATGGAGACCAGCTAAACAAAGAGGATTTTTTTAAACAGGTTTTTGATCAGACAAGAAGGAAAGAGCGAGGGGAAAGCCAACAGCAACAACAACCCAAAGAGTAGATAGAAATTCCAAACCAAAAGGCTTGGGCTGGTGCGTGCTTTCCCAGATGAGGAAAGCTAACCTGAGACAGAACCAAACAGCAGAAGAGAGAAACAGAAAGGATTACCAAGCAATGCCTCGAGCCAGCTGCTGTCAGCAGCCGAAGAACTGCCTTAGATCCACGATGGGTGTGAAAGTCATTGCAGAAAGTTTTCCATATGTACGTGCCCTCCTCTACCCCAAAGACTCGGCTCTTTCAAGATAAATCAAGACTGTCCATGCTCACTTTTGCAACTAAGAGATTCCCACAAGTCCCACAGCATCCTGCTCCCCACCACACCAGTGCCAGACTGGTAAATGTCCAGTTTCCCCGGGAGCAAAGGGGGTTAGTGCCCCCAGGCTGAGCTGAGGTACAGCAAGCTCCAAAGCCTCCACACCTAAAAGCCCAACAGCCAGGTTACACACTTTGAGAAATATGACTTCCTAGTGAAAATACTAACGCACCAAACCCTGCAGTACTCACATTTACTGTATGAAGTTTTACATTATCCCATAAAACTAAATAAAACACATCAGCTCTCACATACCTATGGGGATTTCTTCTTGCTTTGCTGGGTTTTTCCTCCCCAGATCGCTGTTTTGCATACAGTGGAAAGGGGTGATTTTTGTTTTATCTTACAGTTTAATGATTTTCTCTTCCTTGTTTTTTTGAACAGACTATTGCTGTGATGTCTGTAATCCAGCTCTCAGGCTACATAGTTTCTTCTGATATACTGTGATCAAGTCCCAACTGGTTGGTCTAATTTCTTCAGAAGTATCTCTTTAGATAAAGCCTTTGCAGGAGGGAGAAGGAAATAGAGTTGCCACAAGCCTTGGATTGGGCTAGTTTATCTTGCGCCCTGCTGCACGTTGCTGAAGGACATTAATTGTCCTGAGGTCTCCGTGGCCTGCACAATTTTTTTTTTCCATTTTTTTTTCCTCCCCCTCTATTACCCTCCCACCAGCAGAAATCATAACCGTGTGAGCAGCAACTGCCAAAAGGCAGCAATTCATAATCAGCAGAGTGATTACAAAGGAGCCAGCAGCAATGCTGAAGTTTACGGCACTTCCTGCACACAAAACTACGCGGTAAAAATATTTGCAGCAGAGAGTAAACAGGCTTAATGGGCTCCAGTTTAATTTCTTTTTTATAATCCTGTAGCCAGAGTACGTAGTGCTGGGGTAAAGTGCTGTGCTGAGAGCACAAAGGATGGGAGCGCTCTGCTCAGCGGCACAGCACGTACGGCATGGGCACCAGAGAGCACCTGATCTGTCTGCCCAGGTCACACTGGGCATTGCCTGAGGTTGACCTTGCAAGGCTGCCAGCCCAGCTCCAGCAACAGCCCGACTCCCACCCCTGGGAATACCTGGGAATACCCTGTAACGCCGGCTGCAGCAACTGGAGTTACGGAGAAAGGAACACGAGGGATACGGCACCGCTGACAAAACTTTGGTGATTTTTCCTACCCTTTTTGAAACAGACTGCAGTTCCAGATCCCAGGCACAGAGGATATTCCCCGTCTGGAGCTTCACATATGCAAGAGTCAATGTGTTTTTCTCTTATCCTCCCTGTGCTTCCTTGGAGCTCCCTCAGCCAGGGAAAATTCCCAGCTAAGCTGGCTCCTGTGCAGACCAGCTACTGGGAGGAGCGAGAGGCTACAGAAGGCTACAACCTTTGAGGGATCTGACATGATTAGGGTAGCAACAACAGCTCAGCCTCCCTATCTTTTCCCAATCCAGCCCTTACTCTGGGTATATCAGCACGGAAAACTACTGGCACTGGCATTTTCTACACAGCAGTGGAGAACCACGAAGAAAATAGATCACTCCCCATCACTGATTTTAGTAAGTGCACCCTTCCTCACTCTTTTGCCAGATGCAAAAATGGAGAACACAAAATGAGCCTCACCACCACCCCCCAAAACCAAACCAAACCAACAACCCAACCATTTATAAGGGAGTGCAAATAAAACAAGTGTGTGCCTTACAAATTTAGTATCTGGAAAAATATTTAACAGACAAGCTGCAAGGAGGGACTGCAAAACCTCTCTTCTAAAACAAAGGCCTTTACCACAGCCCAGGTCTACTTTTCTAAGAGATGAAGAAATTAATACTTCTAATTTCAGGTGATAATCAGTCCTGGTTTAACATTCCCTAAAGCAGTGTGGAGGGACTGGGTGACTCTTTCACTGAGTCTTGTAAATAGAGAAGCCTTCAAAATTGTCTTTTGCATTTAGCACTTAGGAAAAATGGCCCTGTCCTTGGAAGGCACCAGGGTTGGTGGATGGTCGGGCTCAGTTTCCTTGGGAGCAGAGGGAAGAGACATGAAAATCCTCAGTCTGGTAAGAGTAACCATCCAAGCAAATGTTCAGCCTTGTGAGCTACAAAAGGAGGTTGATACACTCTCGGATCTTTCCTTCCCAAAGAGTCCTCATTGCTGGGGAAAAAAAATGCCAGAGTGAACATTCCAAAAAGCTGACCTGGATCCCAGGGCCCCCTGGAAGAGAAGCTGGAGTCCACAGTGGCCGGCAGTCACGGGGAAGATGGTCCTGAGGAAGAATCCCAGGCTGAATTGCCAGTGCTAAGTATCCCATTGGCTTTAGCTTTGCAAACTGAAACTGGGTCAGTGTATTAACATCTCCTGTTCCACCACTGAGAGCTGGGCATTTACCTACAGCACCAGCTATTATGTACAACAGAGGACAACTTCACCTCCAACAGCTTTGAAAGGGAAAAAAACAAAGGCAATTAGAGGATTTGCTCAAGAAAGGGATGCTCCGAAGATGCCATCGGAAGCACGGGGACTCTCAAAGCAGGGCAACTGAAAGTAATTGAATGTGATGGGCATGGCCTGAGTATATTGTGTGGGTACTGGAAGAGCTATAACCTCCTGGTTTGGGTGTTCTGAAACAATATATATCTGCAGTGTGGATGGGAACGTAGGGGAGTGTTGAAGAGGAACTTTGATTTCTCTTTTAGACTCCAACTTCCCTAAGTTGAGCTGTCCCTGTATACAGATGTGGAAGGTATCTACAGGATCAGACCACGCTGGTTTGGAGAAATCTTTTCACCAGTTTCTCGCCGCTTTAGTTTTGCATTCATACATTGTTACCTCCTAAAAAAAGTCTAAGGGATGCTTTGATTTTTTAATTGTTGACTACTGTAGGCCATCTTCAAATCTGCTGAGGGGATTTCAGGTGGCACAG
>JANHFX010027095.1:70611-90103 GCA_027560015.1 Chloroceryle amazona | reverse complement strand
TTGTTGTTGTTAGTTGTAGTCATACCTTCTTATGTCATACATTTTTAGTCTCTTTAGCATATCCTAGGTGTCCAGACTATGTTACTGAAAAAGTAACAATGGGTTTTTTGCATATCTTCCTGTCTAGGCATTAGTAGTGCTTTCTAACTGTGATCAGAGACTATGTTCAAAGCATACAATGGGCAACTTGCAGAAGAAGGCAGCTGTCAGCTTCATTTACAATACTTAAGCCTTCATGTTCACTGAAAATATTTAGATCTCTATAAATCAAAGCTTTTGAGAACTACTGGTCTGACTGTAACTATTGCTACTGCTATGACTGTCCATCATCAATATGGACTCAGTGAATTTCATCTCTTCTTAATCGGCTGTAGTTTTATGCTCAGATCCCAGAGCATTAATGAGGAACTAGTGATTAAAATAAACATCTAGTTATTATCATGTTGTAACCTGAGTTCAACTCACTCACTGCAGCTGTGCAAATTCCTAAAACTAACTGTCATGAGAGCCATTGCAGTGTCTGACAATAGTTGCAATAAGATTCTGTCTGATAATTTCCCCATCTATAAATAATCCACAAAGAATGTTAATAAAACAAACGGCTCATGAACAGACCTTCCATCTAAAAAGCCTTCACTGGCACAAATGAGACAGTCGTGATATCCCTTCTGCCTCAAAAGAAGGAAATGTGTGCCAGAAATCAATCAGCTTTAATAAAATATAAAAATAAAACAAAACAAAGAAATGTCTAGAAGAAAACAAATCCAAGCACTTCAGTGGATCTTTAGGGAAGGGCTATTATTGTTATGTAGAAGATGTTTGGATCATAAGATAAGCTACAGAATGATACCTTGAGTAGCAAAGAATACAAGATGTGCTATACTATAATATCGCTTTTTGTTTTCAACTGCTTGTGCTTCTGTACTGACCAAGTAAAAAACTTTTCAAAGGCACACTTTTCAATATGGAAGTGGTAAAATATCATTAATTGGAATTTTGGTAGGAAAGAGTCTTTAAAAATTGTTAATGTTCTTACCATTAAACCTTTACAATTTTGATCTTGAACATTAAAAGGGAGAATCTCTTATCTGTATTTTATGTTTCATATGGGAAATTCTGTATGCTATGCATAAAAAAAGGTAAGGAATTTGCATGTCAGACTAATAATAAATTGAAACGCAATCCAATCTTAAAATCACATTTTAGTCCCTCATGTTATTAGATTCAAATTGAAGTTTTTTCCAAATGTTTTCATGTTCTTTTATTCATTTATATGTGGTATGATGTGTCTCATTCAGAAAATGAGAGAGTAAACCATAAAGCTGGAATTGAACAATGGCTAAAAAGGAAATCTATAGAGGATTGGTTTTGTCATAAGACATAAGTCATATGATAATGAGGACTCCTGAATTAAAGCCTAACCATGAAAAATTTAGTAAGTTATAACAAAACATTACTTATCAGTTCTTTCTTTAATGATAAACTATATGAATAAAGAATGCATTAAGATATTGTGTCTGTAACTCCTTGCATAACTTATGAACCCTACTGTATCTTGTGTGCTTTTATTTTTACTTTTTTTCTGAGTGAAGGAATCTTGCCAGAAGTGAATTTATGTGGTCAGATGGGATATTATTAAAACACATCGGGTGCTTTTTTAACCTGGAAATCAGCACACTAGGTATTTTGTTACTCATAAATGCCACATGAGTTACATGAAATCAAGCTTATAAAGAAGGCTAACGTATATCTCAAATACAAGGCAGAAACTAGCTTTCTTAGATTCATAGTTGACTGCAAAAACAAGGATAAAAAACTTTGGCTTTGTGTCTGTTTTATAAATTATAAAGGTGGCTGCAGCTTTAGGTCTTAGACAGAATTATTAGGCTGCTGAGTTTACTCACAAAGGCACTCTTTAATCCTACCGGTATTCCTAATAGTAGTATTCTTAGATCATTGTCAGTGTTAGAGAAATTACCTTTTGTCTGCCAGCTACTTCTCTGATTTACATAAGGTCTTCTGGAAATATTTATGGGGGAGAAACAAAGTGAAACATAGATTTAAACAGCTTCAGAACTGGAAAGATCAACACTGCTGAGAGTCAGCAAATTTAAAAATGTAAGAAGAGGAAGTTAACACATACACACTGAAATATGTACTCTGTGTAGGCAAAGAAAGTATTTGATATTGAAAAGGTTTATCAAAGTCAATAAGAATAGCCAAATGCTGTAACTGAAATCATGTACATAAATCTTTGCAGGATCCAGGACTTTGTTATTAAGACTTGTCACAGTTTTGTTTCATGATAATTTTTTTTTTTAACAAAATGGAACATGTGATTTTTGAGAAGTTCTTTATTTCAAAATGAGTTGAAAACAAACCAAAAAGTAATCTATAGTTTACACACTTTAAAAAATTGAAACCAAGTTGGTTTACATCTCCTTTTTCCTCCTTACTTCTCCTCACCTCCTGCCTCCTTCTTCACTTATATTAGCAAAAAAAAGTATTCTTATTAAGGCACCTTTCTTTCTAAAGCAGTTTTAAGTTAAGGTTTTATGTTGCTCTTTTAACATCTATGAATAATGCAATTCCATTTAGACTTCATAGATTTCACACAATGGTGTAAATTCTAATACTGCATGCATGTATACAGGTCTAATTATATGATTTTGAATAGTTCTCAGTAATACAGTTAGGAAAACCTATAGAAATGCAGTTGAATGTCAGCAAATTAAAGACCTAGAGGTTTTTTACCTTTACTCTCTTGTAGCAGATTACCTCTCAATCTGCACGTTTTCAATGGGATGAGAAAGTTTAATGGAAGTCAAGAGAAACCTTCACATGAATTCTATGAAATGTATCCTGGGAACATGCCAGATGGTTTCAAATTTAGGCAACTATTGTCCTTTTTTCTTCATTTGCAGCCCAGTAACTATCCTTCTGGGTGTCTTAAATTTTTCACATGTTTTTGACAATAGATTGTAAGCAAGAAATTGGAATCGTGTTCTTCCTCTGTCAGACACATACACACTTTTTTCATGAGTTCTAATCCTATTTCAATAAAACATGTCTATGTCAGTTTTGTAATCTTCCATTGTTCTGCATTTACAGAAAATCTTCTTGGGAGAGCATCTTTTGTTCGGAGTTTTAATTTTCTGCTCTCAGGTTGTGCTGTTGACAGTGTGTATTCTTTAGTTCAACCTATCCTCTCATAATGTGCTTACATCAAAGAAATCTTAGCTCACACTCCCTGCTTCCCTGAAATAATACATTCCAGTCATTGCACATTCACTTCTGCATCTTATATCCTAGCCTTTTCCATGCACTTGCAGTGCCAGAATGTAAAAGGTGCTATAAGGAGAAGGCAATGTGGTACACAGGGACATAGACTTAAAGGCTGGTGGACTTTGGATATTTGCTGGATAGAAAAAGTCTGTGTGGGTGGGAGAAAGGAAGCAAAAGACTGAAGGGTTTCTCTGGTTGACATCAACCCTGAGGAAACTCTCAATACTTAAGATCACATTGATAACCCCTGCAGAGTGAACTGTGTTAGTCTGAAAGACATTTCAAAATGGGGCAGGCTGTTTGTGGGCAATGCTTAACTCAGCCCTTCTGGCTGTAGATTGCTTGTATCTCTGTTAATTATGTTAACTGTTAAATGATAATTAATTTAAATGGCAAAGCTGATAATTTTTTGGCAGATGTTTAGGTAAGATGAGTGATAGCTGGAACTAGGCTGAGTTAATGAACCCTCTGAGGGGAAATATAAAGCTTGTTCAGGTGATGATAAAAACCAGCAGCTGAATCATGATGAGAACATAGCTAACAGGGCAGTTCACAGATCAGCTTTGCTCAGGAAGGACAAGGAAACGCAGGGAATGCTTAGCTCCTGAGAGCAGAGGACATTTCTTTGGTAGCAGTCCTGCACTTCATTAGAGCAATCAGCAGGTTTGCTAAAAGGCAAATAGCTGAAGGCTTGCTGTGTGCCTTCCTCTGTGCCTTCCTCTCAAGGCTTTGTGAAAAGAGCATGAACAATGTTAGAAATACCCTTAC
Organism: Chloroceryle amazona; assembly: GCA_027560015.1. NCBI lineage: Eukaryota > Metazoa > Chordata > Aves > Coraciiformes > Cerylidae > Chloroceryle > Chloroceryle amazona. Next base: position 86,050 of record JANHFX010027095.1, on the reverse strand, counting down.
AAAGGGATGAAGCCTTATCATTCTCAGGTGAGGATAAAGGGCAGTAGCTTAATGACTTGCAGGCAACCAAAAGGGCAGTTTGCACTGGATGTTTGTACTAGTGAAGATGCAGAGCACCTCAGGTCAGCCTACTCCTGTTATCCTGATATTTCTCATGTATTGGTAGCCAGTCTCATAGATGTACACCTTGGTAAGAGAAGAGCAATCCCAAGCATTGCTTCAAAGGAGAAATTAAACTAACTTACATAACCCAATAAATTCTTAGCTCAATCTGAAGGTAGAAGTCCCCCCAGCAGAATTAATTCTGATAGATTTACAACACAAAATGCAATAGATACTGTGTTGGGTAGCCAAATGCAATGCCAGTGGCAAGGGTTTCAAGAAGAATGTTATAAAACAGAGATTGGACAAAAGGTGGTGGGTGAACTTCAGTTTTGACTAATTGCAGAGTAAGGCAATTAAGAGATGCATCCAGGTCAACACAATATTACATTTGGAAAAAGATATCTTAAGAGTAATTCTTGACAGTTCTCTGAAATCAGAGGACATTGCCTTAACATGCACCAGCAACCAAAGTGGTCAGTAAGGTTTTGGGTATCATTAAGGATATGAAGAAGTTGAGTTTGGAGCTGTTGTTCACTAAGTTCTGTAATAAAAGAATTAGTGTACACCTGAAACTAGAAAATGTTGATTAGAACAGGTAATTCTTTATATGCTAGGCACTGTGCCTCTGAATGCTGCTACCACAGGAGGTTGTAGAAGCAGAGGGAAACATCAGGTTCATAAAATAATTAAGCAGATTGATAGGAAAGAGTTCTGCTAATGGAAAAAAAAATGAATAGACAAGGATGCACCCTCTAGATTCACCAATATAATAGTTGCAGGAATGTAGATTAGCAGAAGACCTGAGAAAGTGTTCAAGCTTGTCTCCTTCTCCAATGTAACTGACAAAATACTTATTTGCAATACTAGAAAGAGGTCTTATGGATACAGTTGAAATTTCTGTAGTATGTAATTAAATTTTAGAAGTTTGTTCATCTCTTTTACACTTTTAATTTCCTGTGATTTTTCACACTTGTGCATCGTTGTAGATAAAAATGATCCTTCTCTTTTCTGTTGCCATTGTGAAAGGATGTCACCTCCAGTGCAAATAGTCTGTGAAAGTTAATTTCAATACTCTAAATTGTATAGCAAGTATTTTTCGGGTCACTTTGACAACAGTACTGTCTTTTCAGCACTGCAATAGCGGTACAATAAGAAGAGTTTGATTGCCACAGATGAGGGAATGTAATGTCTTTATCCATATAAACTAAAGTTTTCACACAGTTATTTGTAATTTGTACATTTAATGTCTATCCCTCTCTGGCTAAGCATATCTTAGTTATTTCATCCATTCATGGAAATTATTGCCTTGCAGCTGTATAAGCAGCAAAAAATCTGGTTGGCTAATCTCTTCTGGTGTTTGTTTATATTAATAGGTTTACTCAATTTGAGTAAACTGACTTTGTATTTTTAGGCCATCTTGAGTGTGTTTAGGTTTTCTAGAAAGGTCCAAGAGAAAGCTGTGAGACCACACCAGAGATTCGGAGGGCAGTTCACTCCTTTTTTAGTTTTATAGCTACTCCATAATGCTTCATTATAATGGTGAGAGATATTTTGATAGAATAACTTGGACAAAAGAATCAATGATTTCCATACATAGATAAATGCTGCCAGCTCTGATGAAAAAGCTTCTTTGGTAAAGGAGGCTTAGGAGAGACATATGAAAATATGCAGTTTTATGGAGAGATAAACTTACAGTGAACAACATAGTTGAACAAAATTTCTGTATCTTGACATAAAGATAAACAAGTGATTCCTATCTGCTCTCTGTAATGAGTTCAGTGAACTTTCTATATAGCTGCTGCTGAGATGCAGCTGATAAAAGCTGTTAGTCAAAATGATGTTGGTGAGTGAGCAACATGAGGTAATTGAGGGTAGTGGGATCAGTGTTCCATGTTGTTTATGAGGAGCAGGTTGAGTGATCAGAGTTCTGGGGCTGCTGGGAGGTGGTTACTGAGTCCTGTGGACACCTCTGGCTTTTAGATGTGGACCCTTGGAAGTATTAGTACAGGATTATATGATAGGTATGTATTTTTACATTTAAACTGTATATTTGTCTTGTCTCTTCTGTTACTAAGCATGATAAACTGTACTGCATTCCCATAGGAATATCTGTAAGAGCAGAAAAAAAACTACCTCAAACACAGAGGTCCTTTGTGTTGTCTAGGATACTCAAAATGGGCTCTTATAAGGCAGCAAGAATATTGCTTCATCCCAGGGGAACAGCAAAAGCAGTTTATGCTGAAAATCCACTCTTTGTTATTATGGCCAAGGTATTAATTTTTAGGAAACTTTTGCAAATGAAAAACTCTTTTCCTGACCTTTGTAAATATTTCATAGGTTATGTTGCACAGCTTGGGATGAAGAAGAGGAAACTGTTTTCCAGATGGTGTCCTCCTTATTGTATCTGAGCAAAGCTTTGACATAATCGGCAATCTGTCTCTGTGTGTTTCCTCCCTGATGGAGATAAGGAAAAAAAGATGGTAGTGTGACTGATCAACATCCCTGACACTGTGCAAGACTGCTCAGAGGAGGTGGGCACAGGCAATCAGCTCATGAAGCTCAGGGAAGAAATCAAGGAATGCTCACTCGTTATTACAAATAAAGATGAATTTAGGTCAACATGAAGGGAACCGGAAAGCAGGCTTTGTTTTAGATAAGCTGGCTGTATCAGTTGAGTAGATCTAGTGGTTGTGTAATTGAAAAGTTTGTTTGTTTGTAAACTTTTTTTTTCTTCCAAAGTTAATCAAGAATGTGAATGTTTTCCTGAGCTAGCCAGACCATCATGGAAGAAGTGTGTAAGCTACATAGTAGAGTATAGGAACCCAACAGTCAACAGAATGAGCTTTGAAGATAGTAATGGGCTTGAACTGGTTTTGAAAGTATCCCCCCCTTGTGACTGGGGATACCCAGTGCCTTGACAGTGAGCATATAAAGACCACTAATAGAAATCATATTTGTATTGTGATTTGCCTGTATGTTGAAATGCTACGTTCCTCTTGTGTTGTGAGTTCCCTACATTGTCATATCCCCCTGCTAAATCAAAATATAGTGTAAGATGAGTATCTTCAAAAGTAAGTTTGATATTAAGTATTAAACTCTTCTCATGGGTAATGTCCAAAAGAAGCTGATCAGAGAGCAAAGGGCTCTGACAGGGCATATAGAATAAGAAGGGGTTTTATTTACGAAGTCTATTTATTAGCTCCTGTAGGCACATGCTAGTCTAAGGAGGAGGAAGTAGAAGGGCAATTTCCAGTGTGCTGTGTTTAGTTGTTATTTCTTGATGTTGCTTTGTGTTGAAATTCATCTTGCACATATGGGTATTTTGCAACTCTCTGAAAGTAAAAAAATACAGATTTCTGATAATTGATGATCAGCTACTTTATATATGAACATGTGTAGTTTGCCACTAGGTGCCCCTACAACCGTGAGAATGCTAATTTTAAAAGCCTGGTACAACAAAATATTTTGAAAAAAGTGTAAGCATTTAGAAATCTTTCTGGCAAGTGTTGTTTATGATATAGCCTATATCAAATAGTGCTATAAAATTGTTGGTTTTTACAAGTTATGTAGCTTTAAAGTGGTTTATAAATGCAGTTAAACTAAGTGTTCTTTTTCTTCTCTTTTAACATCCTGAAACAGTCCATTATCACCATATTTCTATTAAAAAAAATAAATAAATCTGAGTAGTGTGTGTAAATAATTGTTCAATGAAGTTAGTATGTCAGTATTAGCTCTGTATGGGATCTACTACCCACCCCCCCCAAATTATCTCTTCCAAACCAGCAACTTTTATATGAATACTAAATCAAGGTCATATATGTAAATTTTTTGGCTGAAACAGGATAGCTGAAGGCTGGAGTTGTGAGAGTTTTGCCTTCTATGCAACCAGCTGTACTTGTGACAGCTTAGAAGGGTGTAAATCACTACTGACTGTACATTTGGAGGTCTAAATAAAATGATATGTTTGCTCATTAGAAGCACTTGTTAATTATATTTTGCTGAGTGATGGACTATGTTAAAGTGTATAATAAAAATGTTTTAGAGAAGGAAAAACAATTTGCATTTTTCCTCGTGTTTAAACTTTGACATGCCTCTTATTAACTGAGCATGACCAGTTAATACTGCATTGATGCTTTGACAGGACTGTTCACATCTTAGCTAGGGGTCTGTTCTTTTGTCTGTTCTAAACCTTATATTTGATAGTGACACTAAAACCAATAATCTATTGAAAAGAGCCCTATGAGAAATCTAAAGCCATGGTAAGCCCTTAACACTTATATATGAACACTTAGATTTTTTTGGAAGTAATTTTTAATCTTGCAATGAAAAACTTATCTTGTCACTATTTTGCCATCATCTTTCCTTAACATGTCAGGGAATAATAGTTTTATTTTGAGGGCAATAAATGGAAACATTTGATTTGGGGCAAGGATTCAGCTGTGAGGGATAGAAACCACAATCACTGCAAAGTAAACTTTTCTATTTTCCGGATGCAGAGAATAGACTGTTAATCCATGTAGTCCATCAATCAGAAGCACAGCTCAAGAAAACAGCTACTTAACTATTCTTGGTGTTTGAAAATGAGAATAGTTAAGATGGTGGATGCACTTTGATTTGTATGCCTTAGCTTTTCACTTCATTGTGGATTTTTTTAAAAAATAGTTTTCTCACTTGCTGCTCTATACAAGGAGTGTATATCAACTAAGAAGTTAACTTGACAAGAGGACACCTGGAATAAGACTTCTTAAATAATCTCTGTTGTGATTAGTATATTTCTCTCCAGAGTGATACGGTTCCTGATCCTCTCACAATAGTACTTTGATCTTAAATTGTGTTTGTCTCCAGGCCCACAAAGTAGCTGCATCCTTCTTCCCTCGTCTTGAGATCCTGCTGCAGTCAACTCTCTCTGTTTCACCCCTCATAAGGTGAAGGACCAAACAGGAGAATGGTATTGGGCTGGAGTGGTGGAAGTAGAAAGGGCTGTAGATGGGGCTAGTGGTGGAGAGGGAGGCAGGCCATAGACAACAGTAGTGGGGTGATATTTTGGGGCTTGCAAGCTCAGTAATGTAGCATTACTCAGAACAGATGAACTGTTACTGTCTTCTCCCTCCAGCCACCCCTTTTGTTACCATATATTGGAGCTCCAGGAGATCTACCCTGGCTGCTTGTATGGAATAGGCAGAATGTGTCTGGCCATGATGTTATTCCACTGCCATTGTGTGTTTTAGGGAAGTGTGTGTTCCAAGTGTTTGTCTTCAAGTGTCAGGGGAAGTAATGAGAGGAGCTCCCAGAATAGAGCTACATTGCCTAATGTAGGCAGACGTGTTGAAACCTCTCACTTCAGTTCAATGTTCAACTCTTTTTCTCCCTTCTACTTCCCAATGTTTGGGTGTTTTGTTCTTTTTTTTTTTTTAAGCAGAAAGTTATAAAGAGTTAACTTCATTCCAAGGAAACTGGATGCTCTTTACCTCAAGAAACATTCCTGTGGACCTTATCTTGAATAATCAGTGTTGCTTCTCCTTTAGCAAGTGATGGAAAATTGGAAGGAACTATGAAGAAATAACTTTTAAAATAATATTTATTTCAAAAGTTGTTCTCACAGAATATCAATTTATATATTTGGGACTAAAAGTGAAAACTAGTAATTTCCCAAAACTGTATGTTCCTTCTTTAAAGATGTTATTTTCATTACAAGAGAGGGGAAAAAAAAAAACAAAACAAACCCAAAAAAACCCCACTTCTTTTGTGTTAGAACTGTTACAGAGATCTTAGAGATTACCTTTTGGAAAATTATTCCTCTTTCACAAGATTCAGAAATGCAGATTCTTTCAATATATGAATTTAATTACTTCAATCCTCTAACTCATAATGTATAAAAGAAGTGCAAATATCAGTGGGTTACAGGCCAAGTGTGCCTTGTCGTGTATATGTAATCTTCCGATGTGTGGTGTGAAGTAGTAGAAGGGTAGTGTTGACTTTGCATTTCCTTTCTAATGGTATGGAAATTCCACAAGTGAAATATTTAACAGCTGGGTAGTTAGTTCACAAAAGACTATTTAACACTATAAATAATTACCTATGCTTCAAGAATGTATGCAAATTATCTGATATTAGCAGATCTTAAAGGAAAAAAGAGACAGTTGGATAATTGGAACAGAGAGATGATCATCTGCAGTGTCATTTTATATGTAATATTTCTTGTAATGCAACTCTATTTGGTGGTTGTCTTTTGTGACTTATTTTCTTGCTATGAGGGGTATAGAAGATTTTGTGATGAAACTAATAAGGCAGGTCACCTTTGAATTTTTTCATTCATATCCTAAAATCACATCTGTTGTGTATTTATAAAGAATTAATAAACTGTTACCATTTCAATTTTTCATGCTACTTAGAAATGGACTGAATGAGTTCAGACAAGGTTTGAAATATTTAATCCAGCTGTAGTGCCACTACAGTCCAATGTGGTGAAATCTCTAGAATAGTTTCTTATTTGTATCTCAAGGGCAGAGATTGCTTGTTTGCTTTTTGACACCTAAAATTACCCCCTTTGGACTGACTGGTGAGAGGCTTTGTAGGGCAAGAATACCCAATTCCAGAATCGGTAAAAATGTAGCTATTGGTCACACTTTATTTCCCACCACTCACACACCTAGCTTTGCATAAAGAAAGGCACTGACTCCTGAAACTGTACTTAACTCTTTCCTACCATGTAATTGTTTAAACTGACAATGACTGAAAGCATGGAATACAGTTTTCTAAATGTTTATACAGGAAACATAATAAAGGAATCTGACCTTTAACGCCATACTGCAATGATGATTTCTAGATAAGGAGTATATATATGTGTCCAGTATAGGTGGAAGTAAAAATGGGATAAACATGAAAATAAGTAACAGATGAACTGGTTTTCTTGTAAAATGCTCCGTATTTTGCCTGGAATGCTTATTGCCCACTTCAGCTGGGGACTAAAATTTAATGAGAATGTCTCAGTGTATATCAAGCTGACATCTGACAATATCCATATAGGTAGATCTTGTATGTCATGATATTTTGTGCTGTGGAAATGTCAGCATATATTAAGCAAAAGAAAATTGTTGCATTAGCAGACTAAAATAATTATTTATATAAAATCCATTTGATTTCCTTAAACTAGAGGGCTAATGGCAAAAATATGAAGTCCTCATCCTGCAAGAGTCATTTCTGGACAAAGGTGGTGCCTCCTGAAGAGTTTCTGTTGTGTTTCAGGCCATAGTTACTTATAACTTATCTGACTATACTAAAATGCTGAATATTTTAGAAATGAGAGCCTATTCTTTTTTCCCCTCTGCTTACTTAATCTCAGTATTTGTAGGTTTTTTTCTTTGCATCACTGCTGACTTGTATGTTAGAACTTTTAAAAAAATCTGCATTGTACCTTGGGAACACAGGTGAGCTAATTTTCCACCTAATGCTGAAGTAATATAAATTACCGTTTGCTAAGTATGCCTTGTTTTGATTTCCTTGAAGCATCATAAAGAAACCATTAATACAAGTTCTTGTGTAACAGTTCTGACCAATACCCTTAACTGGTAGAGCAAATAGGTGGAATAACAGTCAGAATCCATCAGAATATTGTACTAAATACCAGTAGAGTATATATGTTGAGAGCCTGAACGTGATCTCCTGTGAGTTGTTCACTATTTTTTACCCAACATCCTGTAATTTAGACCTGAAGAACTAAATTAAATTTGCTTACAGAAGGTCTGCTGATTGCACAAAACAGCAACACCAGTACAAAAGGAATTTTCTCAACTCTCATCAGACTATCAATGGTCTGTAGTACAGTGGGATCTTGCCTGTTTAAGGCTAGGAAAGGAAGGGAGGAGAAGCAAGTGACTGGCTTTGTGCAGCTTTTTCAGCTGACTCAGAACCTACAGCTGAAAGGAACCCAGGGGAGCAGTGACAGCTCTTCCAGCACAACTTCTCTGGCTACCATGGGGCTTTATAAACAAACACTTCTCCTGACTCTGCATTGTAGATGTTATATTCCTCCATACAACGAATACCTGCAGATTTGAGTAGTTGCTCTGAGATTTTTCTTCCAACAGGGAAAAGTAGGTAACAAATTTGTAAGTAGTGCAGAAATAAACAGCCTTCTAAGGGCATAATATCAGCCATGGAGGGGGGAAGAGAAATAATTGCTTTTATTTCAGTTCTCGATTATTTTACTTCTTATTTCAGTTTGGGGTTTGCACAGTTGGTATCTCTGTACAATTTGTGTTGTACTTCTGGTTATTCCTGCCAGCCTGAGTTAAATTCCCTGTGGGGCCCATGTTACTGGATCATGGATTAAGTGAACATAAACCAATAGCTCTGGTTTCTGTCAAACTGGAGCTTGAAGGAAAAAGAAATCTAGCTTTGATTTGATTCTGTTTTGACAGAAACATCTCAGTCTAAAAGTGGCTAGTCTTTGTAATGTTTGCCTGATCTAAGGATGTATTATTTTTTATAAGGGGTAGTCCATAGTAAAACCTAAACATACTGCATATTACAGCTCTTTTTCTTTTTTCTCTATGTATGCGAGAGGCACATTACTTCAGTAACCAATACATGTCTCCTTGTCTTCATATTTGTACAATATCCTGAAGGATTTAGGAAAATGTGTGGCCTGAATAATCCATTGACGGATGAACAGAAATATTATAAATGGCAAGTATAGAGGAAATTACCTGAATTTTCTTATTATCCTGTGACTTTTTTTCATATTTTATAATGAAAATTTTATTTATAAGAAGTTAAAACAACTCTGATCAATAAACAGTCTCCTCTTCATGGTGCATTATGTGTTTTCTCTTTGCTCTTGAATCTGTCTAATAATAATGAAAAGAGTTATTCAAATGCTAGATCTAACTTTTCTGAGGTGCAAAACTTTGTGTCATAATGTCTTTATTACTTATGAAATATTACAGAAAACTTCTGTTATGTTTTTGAGAGGGAAACTTTTACTATCTTGTCTGAACTTTTTTAAATGGCATTCTTCATGTGCAAAGACAAAATCAAAAACGAAAACCAAGTTTTTAAGTCCTGAAGATCCATAATAAGACACTAAAGGAGCTATTCTCGAGCTCTTGGTGTCTTCAAATGAAGTCTCAAAGATTTTGGCTGATATGCTTCTTCCATAAAGGCAAAATACTATAAAAAGGTTGATAGATGGAATGTAAGGTGGAACTTGATTAATTCTGAACATATAAGAAGCCAGATCTTTGGAGCAGATCCAGATTTTGGAGCAGAGTTGGAGTATCACAGGAAAAGTAAAATAGATATTCTATGGCTGAGGAATTTTAAAGCCAGGGGGTGATTTTGACATGTTGTAGGACAAAACTTGATTGGTGGTAAAGGTCACTCAGTTCAAAGAAAGTCTTTGAACTTTCATTTGAGTTGCAGTCTGGGCTGCTTGTTGAGACAGTGTTGTTATCATTAGTTGCAGTAGCTACAAAGGTTCAGTAGTAAAATAGGTTCAGCCCCATTTCTTATAAGCACAAGATATAAAGCTTGTTTGTTGTGTTTTTTTTTTTCCCCATCTTTTCTTGATCTGCATTGACATTATTTATGGGAAATGGAAGTGAGAGTACAAGGCTGCAGCTATGTCTCCAACAAAAACAAGGGCCAGAACTGAGAGATTTTGACAACCCTCACCTTCCTTTGGCAGCCCCTTTGCAATCCCTGCAGCTCTGTGCTTTCTCTCTCCAAAAACTAACTGTAAACATAACTGTAGGCAGGGTCCTGGTCCAACACAGACCTCCATCTATGGCTCCTATAAAAAAGTGGCCGGGGCAAAAAGTGGCTGGGACTGAAAGCTTTTGGCAGCCCACACTTTCCTTTTCAACCCTACAACCACTGGGGCTCTGCGCTTTAACTCTTACAGCCTTACCCTAACCCAGAAGGCATACATGCTCTTCTGTGTCCTGTAGTCTCTCAAGGAAAGGCCGAATTGTTATACTTTAGAAACGCATCATGCTGTTGTTTGTCCACCCCAAGGACATACTTTGCTAACAAAACCTTTTTCCAGAGGGGAGACTTAAATTGGAAGTACTGAGCACTCTCTCTCTGGCTTTCTTATTCGGTGATGGCTTTTCTCTGATTGGAGGTTGTCAGGTTTTGTAGCTTCTAAAATCCAGTCTTGTGGAGAAAGATATGGTGGAAGTACTGATTTGCCTCTTTCTCTCCTGATGTGTTTCTTATAGATTATGCTTCTGTTATGCTGGATAAGAACATGCTAGTCTATGCTTCATCTTGGAAATTAAGTTCACTCTTCCAGATAAAACTTCTCTTTTCTTTTTCAAATTGCCAATTGTTAGATCCTTATCTGTTTAATTAATCCTATGTGAAACTTCCAACTAACTATACAAGTGTTGAAAAAATAAATTATTTCTGTTGAGTTTAACTGCTCATGACTTTGCTTGTTGAGGTTATTTGTGGGACAATGATGGCTGCTGGTGTTGTTTTCTCCTTCCCAAGAGTGATTACATTCCAAAACCTCTCTACTCAGTCACAGATTCAAGCTATCTGCTTAGTTACAGATGAAAACATGCATCTGCTCAGTATCAGAGGCATAGAATAACATAAACATTTGAATCATTATGCTGAGCTACACATGCAATGTATATTGACACCATCTCCCACAGCATTTCTCTAGAGAAGCTGGTGGCTTATGACACAGACAGCTGTAATCTTCTCTGGGCTAAAAATTGTCTAGGCAGATGAGCCCAGAGAGTTAAATCCAGTTGACAACTGGTCACAAGTGTTGTTCCTTGGGGCTCAGTTTTGGGGCCAGTTTTGTTTAATATCTATCAATGATCTGGAAGACAGGATCAAGGGCACCCTCAGTAAGTTTTCAGATGACACCAATTGCGTGGGAATGTTGATCTGTTTAAAGGTAGGAAGGCTCTGCAGAGGGATCTAGACAGGTTGGATTGATGGGCCGAGGACAGTTGTTGACTTTACAATGTTGAGTGCCAGATCCTGCACTTCAGTCACAACAACCCCATGCAACACTACAGGCTTGGGGAAGAGTGGCTGAAAAGTTACCTGTCAGAAAAGGATCTGGGTGTGCTGGTGTACAGGCAGCTGAACATGAGTCAGCAGTGTGCCCAGGTGGCCAAGAAGACCAACAGCATGCTGCTCTGTATCAGAAATAGTGTGTCCAGCAGTAGGGAAGTGATTGTGCCCTTGTACTTGGCACCGGTGAGGCTGTGGCTTGACTACTGAGTTCAGTTTTGGGCACTGCAGTACAAGAAAGATATTGAGGTGTTGGATCCAGAGACGGGCAATGAAACTGGTGAAGAGTCTGGAGAACGTGTCTTAGGAGAAATGGCTGAGGGAACTGGGATTGTTTAGTCTGGAGAAGAGGAAGCTGAGGGAGCCTTACTGCTCTCTGCAACTTCCTGAAAAGAGGTTGTAGTGAGGTGGGTGTTAATTTCTTCTCCCAAGAAACCAGCAATAAGATGAGAGGAAATGACCTTAAGTGGCACCAGTGGAAGTTTAGATTGGATATTAGGAAAAAAATTCTGTACTCAAAAAGTGGTGAGGCAGTGGAACAGACTGCTCATGGAGGTTGTAGAGTCACCATCCCTGGAGGTGTTTAAAAAAATGTCTAGATATGGCACTTAAGGACTTGGTTTAGGAGTCATGATAATGTTGGGTAGATGGTTGCACTTCATCTTACAGGTCTTTACCAACCGTAGTGATTCTATGATTCCATTAAAATTGCATTCTCTTACATTTTATAACTTTTGATTGTTTCTTGTAGCAATTCACTGTAATTTTTTTAACATCTCTTGTTACTATATTATGCTTTGCTGTGCTGTTTTATTTAACCATTTGGCTTTATTTCGTAAGTAAATGTGTTTCAATATGATAATATTCTCTGTACAAAAATCTGTTAATTTTACACTTACAGACATGTTGCTAATAAATGCATTCAGACTGATTTTTAAGGAAGCTACAGAAAAGGTATGGAAAGGAAATACACCAAAAAAGCTTGGAACGTGGCGGCTGTGGTGCATCCTCACTGTACAAAACTGCTTGATGAAAGAAACATTTCTGAAGGAGCTGCCACTTCTCATTTTGTTATATAGGTTAATAAAAAATCTTGACAGTGCCCTTCAGACTATTAGAATTTGCCTTTATTTTCTGAGGGAATTTTCATGTTTGATTAATTTGTTTAACACTTATTTGTCCCAGTGCTTAATGTTCACTTAGATTAATCTTCTGTGAACTGGAAAGTTTCCTACTGTTTAGTTTTCGGTTGCAGTCCCTTCAGATTCAGTGTATTTTATGAGGGAATAGAACTTGGTGCTTCATGTCTACTATGAATTTGTAATTTAGATCTGTTTTTTAATACCTTTAGCTCACTATGACTTTTAAGGACTACTGTGAGCAAGCATGTAAACATGAGGTCATGCAGTTTTATTTCTGTTTTGTTTGGTTGTGTTTTGTTGTGTGTGGGGGGAGTTTTTTGTTTTTTTTTAATGTTCAAAAAATTTGTAAAAACGTAGCTGAAGCAATATATAGATGTGGTTTTATTTTCTAATTCCTCAGCATTTTTTTAACAAATTGTGATTTTGACTTCTGCTACTTCTTAAGTCTCAGAGGGATCTGCATTTTACTTGTTCTCTTGTTTACCTCATCAGCTATTTAGAAAATGTTTGTTTGGGAACCTTTACTTTTGGAGCTGATGGAAGCTTGGCCCCTTTCTTAAAGTAGGCTTATCATCCATAGTGCATTTGGTTTTACAACAGCTTTTTATTAAATAGGAAGGTCTAGTTCCTCTGTGTGAAGAATGTTTGTCCTCACTGTTTCAATGGGCAAACAGGCAAAAAAGAAATAATACACAGCAACTATAGTGCCAGCTCCAACAGTCCTTTCACCCTGGTAACCACTGGCTCGCCCCTTTCCTTAGGGTGCACTCAGGATGTGATCGACTGGTCATGTTCTGGCCCATCACTCAGAAACACTCTGGGACCCCAAAACCCTGCTGCATCATCAACATTCAGCAGAATCTGATTGCATCCCATCAAAGACACTCTCCACGGGTATTCTGTTTTGGTTTCACCCTTTTTTGCAAGCAAGCCTGTCCTGGAGCTAATTGAGCTCAGATCCCAGCTATGGGTTGGTATAGATTGTGTTGCACAGGCTGCTGCTATGTGGTCCTTTATGTGTCTCTGTTTTAATAATGGTGTGTACCTCTTTTTCCTTTGTGTTCTCACTTGGGTGGCATGTCTAAGGGGAGGGTCTGACTGCCAGGCCCACTGCTCTGTGAAGAACCACCTCCTCTGGCTCTTTCACAGGACCCCATTTAGGCCCAAGTCAAGGGTGCACTGTGATCATTATGACTGGTTGAGGGGATAAGCCCAGACAAAAGCTTGAGAAATGAGACCCTGAGCCTGTTTACTGAGGTGCTCCCAGAGGCACCAGTTAAGCACCAGGAGGTGCAGCTTTTGAACTGGACAGTTGGACTATCAGTTGCCTTAAAAGTGATCCTTGAAGGAATGTGGGAGCAGTCTATGGACATGGTGAAGGCTATATTTGTAAATTCAAAGGGATTGCTTTATATTTTCTGCTTTTGGACTTTAACTAAAAAAATGGCTGAGGATATTTAAACCCTTTGGCAATTACATGGAGTTCTTGGCTGTCCAGAAGGCTAAAATTGTCTATCTTCAGTAAGCAGGAAGAATAACATCTTGAGAAAGATTCTGAAGTGATCTCAGATCTGAAGGATAAGTCATGCTGTCAGTGTTGAGTCTTCTTTGGCATTCTATTTGCTTTGAAAATTATTGATCTTTAATAATAGCTGAGAGAAGATGAACAGTATGATATAAAGTATACATAACTCATTTTTCCATCTGTATACCAATTCACATATTGAATAATAGAGCACTAAAAATACAAAATTAATGTGGATCCATAGAAAAATATGGGGTGTGATAATTTTCGTTTTGGGAAAGCATGTCTAAAAATTATTTCTGCATCTAGCAGCAAAGTTTTAGTTTGCTTTTTTATAGACTATTTTTATTATTATTTAGAAGAATCCTAATTACAGTTTTTCGTACATGGTTATAGCTGTAACTATTAATTCCGTTGACCTTTTACAGGGTAATTCAAAATTCCAACTGTTTCCAGAGCTTAGAAACAGAGCTCATGTAGCAAATTTTTATTTTTTTTTTTTCAGCTAGAATGTCTTGTCAATTCTAAGTACTGAACAAAACGTCATACTTACAGTTGGTGTATGTACGTGTATTACAGCTTTTCAAACAGTCATTTTAAAATGCTGCTCCACAATATTTCATAATACAGAGACAATATTGCTCATAAATATCAGTTTGTTACAGAGCTCAATAGTGTGAAGACTTTCAAAATCAATACAACAAATCTGATTCACCTTAAGAAGCAAATTCTGGTATCCAAGACACCCTGCAGGGCATAGCTGAGCGCCTCAGATAAGATAATGGTGCCCCTGGGAAAACACATTTAAGAAAGGGCAAAAACAATGGACAGAGAGAGAGGCGTGAGGGAAAAACTGCCTGAATGCAGTTTCAGTGTTTCCCTTTGGTACTTTACTTCAAGTATAAATATCTGACTTTGCTGCCTGATATCCCAAACCAATCTTTTTTTAATACTCCATTAGCTACAGAACATCAGATTGATGTAAATTTCAGTTTTCCCATTACTCACCATATAATTTGCTAAGGTAAAGTTTTCGAAACTGTATGTTTTGCAAAAGGAACACCTTAAATGAAGAATTATATTAAACCAAATTTCAGCTCTATGGGAGAAACAACATGCTTTTGAATTTTCCCATTTTTCTTTCTCCTATTGCACCTTAGTAATGTTTTCTGAGAAAATAGCACTTTCAACTAATGTTTCTTATCATCATGTGTCTTTAAAAAAAATGTTTCTTTTTATATCCATCTTTTTTTCTTATCCTGTAGTGACATTTGTTCAGTTTCTGACAGGCAGTGCTGGCAGAGGATCGTTATCTGCTGCCCAGAGATTGCCCCACTGAACCGGTAAGAAAAGACTCATCAGAATTTGATCGTCCCCTCAGCTGGGGAGAAATTTCAAAGAGCAGCTCCCAGCCCTTGTTTTCACTAACATAGCAGGGAAATCTATTATCCCTGCATGCAGCAGAACTGTTGAGGTGAAAAGGCTAAATTTATGTCCCACTTTTGATCTTCTGAGTAAAGATAAACTTTTCAATTTTGTCACACACTTGTGGAAACCAGCAGATTTGTCAGCTGAAGGCTGGGTAACTCATAATGTTTATTTTAAAACATTTGATGCAGTAGATGTATGG
>JANHFX010027095.1:51314-70511 GCA_027560015.1 Chloroceryle amazona | reverse complement strand
AACCAGCAGATTTGTCAGCTGAAGGCTGGGTAACTCATAATGTTTATTTTAAAACATTTGATGCAGTAGATGTATGGTGTCATAAGTTTCGATCATTATTACTTGGATGTGAGCAATTAAAGCCAAAGATCAATCCAGTTATCTGAATATGTTATTTACTGTTGTTGTTCTAATGCTATCTAATCTTGCATAAATTTGAATTTTGCTGAGAGATGTCTTTGACCATGAAAAAAAACAAACCAAAAAAAAAATGAAAGTTTTGCACAAGTTTAAAATACTTACCTGTTTGGGGAGAAAGAACAATAAAATACGTGACTGACCAAAGATAACTTAATAGAGTACAAATTTATTGTTCATAGCTAATTTGTATTTGTCTGAAAATTAAATATCAGCTTACACATTTAGGGATATATCTGTTTTCTTTTAGACTACTTTCATTTTGCTATACATATTTTAAAAGCAATTTGTCTATGTAAAGACCTTGATGATTGCCCTTTGCAATTTTTTATGAATGTGATGTGTAGAGGTTGTGCAAGTTAAAAGTAAGAATGTATCTTTGGAAAGAAAGCCTTTGAAATAGTACCCTAAACATAACAGTGAGGGCACTGAAAATGGAAAAGAATCGGCAAAGGATGTCCATAAATTAATTTTCTTGAACAAGGTATTTTGGTTCTCCATCACTGCTAAATCTAATGCTTACAGAGATACTCTGAGGGCGTTTCAGGACAGTAGCAAACATACATGGTTATTCTGGCCCTTTTGTTAAACCCTGGCAATTTCTTCCCTGCACAGGACAAATTTAAGTCTTTCATTGTGTTAGCTCTGTGCAATTTCTCCTCAAGGAGGACTGATTGAACTTAAGGTGTTTAACGTGGTGTTTAACTTGGCTGAAAGTTGCACCATCAGAGAATATATATCTCAGTTGCTCTCCGCAGGGAGAAATCGAAGCACATTGTTTGATCATATTCCTCAAGAGAGGGGTTAGAATTATCTCACAGCAACCACATGCACTATAGAGTAATTAGACATTCGTGGTCTAGTTGTTGCAATAGTATAATTCACTAAATTATTTCTTGCATTTTAAGGAAGCTGCAAATTAGCATGTTTGAGCAACAGACAAATCTGACTACATGGAGAGGCCTCCCCTCATGGTGCCTCAGATATTTTTTTAAAAGACATTAAATCTCCTTTTTATCAAGTAGTTTTTCATGCCTTTATACTTTATTTAGCAGCTTTCATAGTTAGACTTTCTAACAGTTTAAGGAGCACCGTATTTATGTCTACCCAAGATAGGATCATCCTGCTATTGTCTCTGGATCTAAGCCCTAAAGAGGTGGGAATGGAGCAGGGGAAACTGAATGAACCTCATCAGAAAGAATGCTGATGTTGTCCTAACATCTATATTAGTTGCTTTGTCTGGCATTACCTATTGGGTATGTTGTTGGGTGCTGTTTTCTGTATATGTTGTTTCTCTGAAGTGCTCACCAAATGCTTAAAGACTATTTCTTTGTCTACTTTGAAGAGCATTCCTCTTGTTCTGACATTAGCCAGGGATGTCCAGTTGGACTCTGTTCAATCCACTTGAGTCTTTAGAAAGCAAAAACTACAGAAAAAATTTGGAAATTACTCATAATGAAGGATCACTTACTATGAAAGATTATTCTAGTATTTAAGTCCATCTTTACTAATATCATTGTTGCTTTTAGCAGAGGTAATTGTTTAAAGAAATTATTCATCTAGGGTGCAACACCACTCTACAAGGTGAATAACTTGGCCCTTCAGATGGGATGTACTGACATTTTCAGGGAAATGCAATTCTTTTTCACTTTTTTTTTTATTAAGCACAGATGGTTCCTTTTATGATCACAAGATATCTTCAAGTATCAGTCTTTTTTTCCTTTACCTTTAGTTGAGAAAACTTGAGGAGAATAAATCAAAGTTGTGCAAGAGGGTAATATTTTGTAAAGAGGTACAAATAGGAAAGTCTGCTTTTTTCCTGGTTTAAAGACTGCTATTGTCACTCTCTGTTACTCTGCCTCTTTCTCTCTTTTTTTTTTTTTTAATAACACCCCAAAATATTTAATCAAATTTGACCTACAAATTTATATGAGAAGCAGTTTTGATCTGGGAATTTTTTTTTCCCCCGTGAAGACTATATACATTCTGTATAGGAACATATAACTTGAATAAGCTCCCTTGATGCATCTGAGTTCAAAGGCAAACTTGGTGACCTGAGCTAACTATACATTTGGTTTGTGACTGTGTCATAATGGAGATGTAGTCTCTCTTTTATGAGCTGTGGAAACAATTGGTTACAGACTTGTGTGTGTACATGGGGTTTTTTTAAGTGCTGAAGTAATTAGAAATCCAGAAGATTTGATTTAAAGTTTTTAGACTCCAATAAATAGGTTAACTCTCACTTCCAGAGTCCATTTCAGGGTGAATTTTATTTTTATTTCTGCGCTAGCTAATTTTAATCTGAATTGAGGAGACATTTAAATATCTTCTTTATAAAGGTACTTTATAAGTACTTTTATAAGTACTTCACTTCTGTTATGTAGCAGTTTAATGACTGTAAACTGAGAGTCAGATACCTATGGGTTTGAATTCCATATATGACAGACTTGCTCCAGTTCCCCAGTTTCCTAGAATGTGCAGAGTCAACAAGTAATTACTGTCTTGTGAAAGAGCTGTGAGCTGGCAAGTGAAGGTGTTCAGTAGTGTAAAGGAGGCAGAAATATTCCTGAGCAGATTGTTGTTAACATCAGTTATTCTCCTAAGGACTCTTTTTAAAGAGCATGAGTCAACAACATTATGAATTATTATCAGGTCCAGAAAAAGTATAAACCAGATCTGTGTTCAGACACTCTTACTACATGAGCTGATAGGTCAATATTATAACTTCATAACAGCTTAGGTTGTGTGAAGAAAAGACCAAGGTGAAATAATACATATATTTTCCTCTGGATGAACATCACCTTGCCAGCCATGCACAGCAGTTCTTCCTCTTTAATTGAGAAGGTCATACGTAATTGAGCTCTCAAAAGTAAAGTTCACTGAACTGCCATATTTGACAAATGTAGCTCTGTCTTCTTTTCAAAGATACTGTTATGGTACAATACATAATTATTAGAATAATTTTTAATCTAATGTGGGGTTTTTTTGGTTGGGTGTTTTTTACTCTCTGCTCTGGCATCAGCCCATCAGAAATAGAAATATTTTTTTTGTAATTTTTTTTAAGTGCCTGAATAAAATGGCATATATTTATCATTTTAATTGCTTTAATAGTGTGTATGATTTGATGATCAGTACTTCTGAATATTAACTAATTATTAATTAAACTGGAAATATAATAAATCATGTTAAAGTGCTTTTGATTCTAAATTAATTTAACTTCAAGAAGTATGAAATGTGAGTTCTGGATAACAGACTTCCTATATGAACACACAAAAGGCAGATAGCTATTCATCTCTTTATCTGAATATCTATTCAAAGAGCTTTGTAGTGAACGATGAGCTCAACATCTGACTGTTTTTTGGTTTGTTTTTTGATTGAATATTCACAAACATCTTCTAGGAGTAGTAATCAAAAAACCTGATGCTTTTTTTTAAGAAAATAACCACATGTGTTACTGCTGCTTGTCTGCAAGTTCTTTTTAAATTGAAGAGCCACAGAGATTAAATAAAATATATTTGCAGTTTTCAGGAGGCTGGATTCTGTGACTACTATTTCACTATGAAAAAAAAAACATAATTCTATCAAATACACCTTATCAAAAGGCATTAAAATGTTTGGAAAAGGGTTAGAAGTAGTTAAGCTAGTTGAATGCAGTTTTGTGTAATTTCTGGAGTTCTAGAAAGTAAGTCAATAAATAACACCTCATCCATGGTCCATTAACTTGGATCATTAAGGGGAAAACTGAACAAGATCAGATGCTGAGAATATTGAACTTCAGTCTTGATTTTAAGATATTCTAGACAAAGTTAAATGTGTAATTGCCTGTTGCTAAGAAGCTAATATAAAATACAGGCTTACTAATTGAAGCACTGGAAAAGATGTGTTCACTTTATTGACTGCTGCATGATCTAAAGGGTATAGAACATGCAGAAGTTGAATAATTATGGACAACTGATAGCAAAAAAACCCAAACTTTAGAGAATTTTCTTCATGAAGATGATTCTTATCATACTGATATGACAGAGGGTTTGACCATTCTCAGTATTTCTGGTGAGCCTTGTAAGATTTTTTTTTTTTAAGCCAAGTCTTAGATGAAGCAAACATGCTATAAGCTAGGATTAAAAACAAACAAACAAAAAACAACAAAAAAATCCCCAAAATTCTTCTTTATTTCTCTATAATTAGCTCCCTGACTATATACAGTATTTGTATATATATTATCACAATTATTTCCTCACTGACATTCTCTGAGGACAATGAAGTTCAGTGAATTCTGTAGATGTTGGATTCAGGTCTGCATACACTATAGGACAAATAGGGTTTTACCTGGTGAAATTTGAAATCTAGCTTTAAGCTTTCAGTAAGTTTCAGAAAAAAGTAGAGGAAAGGTTTATATTTTATGTAAAAGTTATCCTGGCTCTCAAGTGGCTAAACAAGTATATTAAAAAGGAACTGTAATATGGTAAATTTGGGTGGGTAATGTCTATACTTCCTCTGTGTATGAGAAGTCTCAAGAGAGACAGGGATCTACTCGAGAGAGTCCACTGGAGGGCTACAAGGATGATTAGGGGACTGGAACGTGTGTCTTATGAGGAAAGGCTGAGACACCTGGGGCTCTTTAGTCTAGAGAAGAGAAGACTGAGAAGGGATTTGATAAATGCTTATAAATATATGTGGGCTGAGTGTCAAGAGGAAAGGGACAGCCTCTTCTCACTTGTGCCCTGTGATAGAACAAAGGGGAATGGATATAAACTGGAGCACAGGAGGTTCCACCTTAACATGAGAAGGAACTTCTTTACTGTAAGGGTCACAGAGCACTGGAACAGGATCGCCAGAAAGGTTGTGGAGTCTCCTCTGGAGATTTTCAAAACCCACCTGGATGTGTTCCTTTGTGACCTGTGCTAGATTGTATGATCCTGCTCTGGCAGAGGGGTTGGACTTGAAGATCTCCAAGGTCCCTTCCAACCCCTGACACCCTCTGATACCTGTGATACCTGTGAAAAAAAACTCAGCGTGCATTCATGTATAAGAACAGTTCATCCTAACACTTATAACAGTGTGCATCAGGAGGCTAGCTTGTCTGAACAGGGAGCTCATGACCAAGTCCTAATACATAAAGAACATATACTGGAGATTCAAATTAGGAGAGGCTGAAGAGGGTGAATTTAAAAACATGACCTGGGCCTGCAGGGATGGTATCAGAAAAGCTAAAACTCAGTTACCGCAAGTAAGTAGTAGTAAGCAGTAAAAGAATAAATGACAAAACAGGCAGTTATTTAGTGATGTAAAGGATACTTCTATATTCACAACAAGGTTTCCCAAACTTTTGTGCTTAGACACAGAGTTCAAACAGAGGAACAACCAGCAGTGGAAATTGATCAAGTCAGAGATCTCTGATATTTTAAAAATATGGTGTACGGATTGAGGGAATTCCCAATGACTGGAAAAAAGTCAAATGTTGGACTGATTTTTCAAAAAGGAAAATAATAATGGAGGGAAATACAAGACAGCCAGTTTCACTTTTTGTCCATGAAAGGGTCTTAAAAATTACTTAAGGGAATCTTGAAGTTCGTTGTGAAAAAGAAAAAAGTGCTATATATGTGTATTTTGTGTTAGTGCAATATTAATGCAGTTTCTTTGCATCTTTAAATAAGTCTTGATGTCTTTTATTTTAACACGGTAGTTTGAAATACTTGAGAATAGTTGATATCTGATAGAAGTAGCTTTGATAAAACCATGTTCTTTTAGAATTCTTTTCAGCTTGGCTATCTCCACACTTGCCTCATCGTAAACTGAATGTCAAGCTATTTGTAGAATATGCCATAAGTTGTTTTTTACTTTAATGCATGTGAAAAATGTAATACAGGAGAAGAAAGTTGGGCAAGAATTACTTTGATTTTTGCCTGTAGGTAGAGAAGATATTTTAATAGAATCTGTGGAACCTGAGAATTTCATCACTTTGAAGCTGCTCAAATTCTTGCAAAATAGGATCAGAAGATCATAGTAATTGTGAAATGTGGTGCATTGTATCTGTTTAAAGTGTCCAACTTGTAACAAACTATTGTGTCTTGCTAGGAATTTGGAAATTAAAACAGGGAAGAAATAAAACATAAGAGTACATACATTGGCTGCTAACTGCATCTTTAGAAATGCCCTATAATATTTCTGAACTTGGTCCTGTCAGCATTGTGCTCTATTCAAAAGAAATAATTAACCTCAAAAACATTCTTATGAATTCTGAGTGCATTGGGGAAATAAGTGTGAAAGGGCAGGCTTTTCCCTGAATGTGAGACTTGTGCTGTGGTATGGCAAAAATCAGTCTGAGAGATTGATTGCTTGTGATACCAGTTATTGGATCATATCTAGAATACTGCATCCAGTTCTGGGCCATCTAATACAGGGAAAATACTGATAAACTGGGGAAAGCGCCAGCTAAGTATAAGGTGGGTGGAGGTAAACTTCTGAATCCAAAGTTCCCTTTGATAGACTCCCTCTGGAACTAGTCCCCCACTTGGCATGGACAGATATATTTTTATCTCAAACTTATGTACATTAATTTAGCCTCATAGCAGGTTTTACTTGAGAAACATGAGATTTGCAGTAGGACTATCAGTTTCTTTGAAAAGATCTTAAGTTGTCAGGCATTATCACAGAGAAGAGATAGCCAGTGCCAACAGAAAAATGGAAATTTAATAGCTAATACAGAGGTGATAACAATTTACAAGTCTTTAGTATGTAAAATCTTTTCAGGTGTGATCTTTCTTCATTTGAACTGAATAGTTGGCTGGCCTATTTAATTTTTTTATATATAAATTGGATAGGTATTGAGGCAAGACAAGAATGACTCATGCTTTAAGAACAGTTACATTTTGTAACTTGGGTATTGCAGAGGAAAGGCCTCAAAGTAACTATGCTTGTGAATAACATACCTCATTATAGTGCTTCATTTTCTTCCCTACAAATATTACTTGACGTTGTTTTTTCCTTTTCTGAGAATTACTGTTTTTCACATATGCCAGGTGACCAGATTTTTTTTTTTTCACTTCCCTTTCATGTTTTTACCTTCAATTTAAATTAGTTGCAATAAACCAAGTAACATGGTGTGATTATTGATGTTGCATAAGCTGAGGAAGCCTCCATAGGGACTACAAAAAGGTGCTGTGAGGGTATGCAGTAACAGATATGTTCAATGACTTTTCTTACTATCCATTTAGACAGCTGATATCTTCAAAAAAGCTTACTTAGCTGACATCTGTATATAATATGAAACTACCATTTATTTGTTTCCCCACCTTCAATCCATTCAATCAGATGTTTACACTTTTAATCAGAAAAAGAGTCAGGTTGTTTCTGTCATTCCTATACTGTGTATAACAAGAAGCAAAAAGACAATTTCTGTTGTAACAATCTCAAGAAAGAATGTGCTTCTGGAATGATCAGATTTCAGGAATTATGTAGAACAGCTAGGTAACAAACTGATACTGGTAATACAATGTAACATTGGAGTCACATGGAGATCATTGCCAGAAAAAAACCCAACCAAACAGAAGTGAGTGGGAACAGGCCAGAATGGATTTACCAAGAATAAATCAACCCTGACCAACTTGATTCCTTTCCATGAGGAGGTGTCTATGTCTGTGGACCAAGGGTGAGCAGTGAGTGCATGATAGCATCAATTATTTTAATGATATGCAAAAGTCAGCATTTGTCTCTCTATGAATTTCTACATTCACATTCTTTATCTCTCTCCTCAGGTACATCAGTTACTCATAAATTCACTACTTTTCAGAGCTTCCATAGTACAAAAAAGCATGTGTATTTACACATATGAGTATAAATTCACATTACGGTGAATAATGGAGGATTGTATTTTCTGTGCAGTTTATTGTGCTGTTTCTAATGTCAGTCATTGTTCTATCTGACATGGATAACATTTTCAGATTGATGTGTTTAAAATTAATGAGGCGCTTCTTTTCTCAGTGAAGAAGCTAATAAAGAACATTTTTTCTTATGAATTATGTAAATGAATCAGTACAAATCAACTTAATTTTCAGGTTTGTGATTTTCTTCTTTCTAACAATACATCATAACATACAGATTTAGGGTTTTTTAAAAGTAAATAAAATGGTGTCATTCTTAAAGGAAGAAGAAGGAAGGGCTTAATGATAGGCATAAGCTTTTCAGTGTAGAAAGTCTAAAGTTACAGATTTTTGTTTGTTTTAACAGGGAAGAATTTAGGATTTCAGTTATCCACATAATTGAATCTGGTTTTGAAAGCTAAAAATTTTTATTTATTTTTTTTTTGAGAAGATTACTTGTATGGTGAGAGGTAATTTCTTCAGGTGGAGGACATAATCTTGTTTGTCAGAACTGTGGTGCACTGTCCAATCATACATATTTTTCTTAACACATACATATCAAGATAAGAGGCATATGTATGACAGTTTCTGACTGCAGAGAATTGCATGCAACATGAGTATGACTGAGATAACCTGCAGAGTCTGGAATAATGTGAACTGAGGCTTGATATTCACCTTGAACTGTGAAGTGCAGCTCTTGTTAAAAGGATCACAATATAAACGGGGAAGAATTTGAGACAGAAAAGCCTTGGATATTAAAGAGCATAGGCTATTAGTTATATGTTTGTTGTTTGCAAATGTACCAACTTGCTCCTTATTATACTAACATTTTGAGATAAGAGTCCTCAAAGCCTGTCTCTAAATGTCAATCTTGGAACTAAAATGCATCCTACTAACTCCTAATGTGGTCTATGTATATAACAGATACAATGTTCCAGTTTAACTTCGTAAAGCCTTTACATATAAAGAGATATTTCAATGCACTGACACCTAGGGAATATCTGTTATTTTCCATCTTTTGTTGTTTTCATCTGATGGCCAATTTAATGATGAATCTCTGTCACTGTTCAAGTTTCTTGCGGCTGTTTATACCAGTGGTAAACCTGTGGGCATTTCATATTTTGGGTAGATTATGCTAGTGTGTTGCACAGGTTTTGAACATAGCATCTCCACTCTCAAGGAGTACCTACAAAATTATTACTGGTAAATGAAACAAGCTCAGTCTGACCACGATGCAAAGTAGCATGTTCTTAACTGCAAGCACTCAGTGGGCTCATTAGTTTGAATGCAGTACCTTGTTAAATGCAGCTTGAGGCCTTTGTCTAGGAGCTGACTTTGGGATATAGTATGCCTGACAGGCATGTCTTTATTTAGCCACATAAATATTCTTATGCTTCCAGTTTTTTAAAAAATAGTTGGTTAGAAATAGTTTAATTCTTGTAAAATATTCAATTCACTGTGCACATGTATATGTGTATCTGCATACACTTGCAAGCATATATTTGACTGTTCTAATCTGGATGACAAGGTTTTGTTTTTACTGATTTACTTGATCTGAAGTGAAGGGCTGAACAGTTTAGCCAATAGTATATTTGCATATTGAATTGTTTGCATATGTAAAGCCACAGTATAAACTGGAACATGTACTAGTCTTATAAAAAGGCAAGTAAATAATGTGTTTTTTAACACACAAATTCCAACAGAGTTGTGTAGGAGGACTGTTTGAATGTGTCACACATGTGGGTAACTTGGTCTTACTAGTGATAAAGCAAGCTAAATTACTTCAATTTCCATGTTCTTCCAACACCTTCCAAAGTGTTGAGAAATAGTGACAAGCTATTTCACAGTTTATTGGGAAAGAACTGGAATAATTCATGCAAAAAAGAATCATAGGATGTTTCTAGAAGACTGCAACAGCAAAGTGCAGTATCTGTGAGGAAATGGTTGCTCAGATACTGCTTTTCATTTTTATGGCCTACATTAAGTAACCTTGAACACTCTAATCCTCTGAGCTGACTTTGTAATGAATTAACATCCAAAAAGGATTACATGCTTAACTCCCATCAGGTGTCTGACTGAATTTCTTTGCAAACTTGTAAACTTCAGAGGAGAGCAACATTATTAAAGTCTCTTTATAATGTTAGCTGCTTTTAGTTCTAACCCTAAATTATTTAAGGATTTTGAACCCTTACACTGCCCAGGACCTATGTACCATCTTTTTTTCCTCATATTTATATATTTCTGAAAGCCTGTCGTTCCTTTCTAAATGTCATTTTATGTAGCTGCCTGCTATACAAGCGTAAGTTCAGAATAACTTCTGTAACTGTTGCCCACTAAATTTGCACTGAATTTAGATGATCCTGTCATTGAAACAACAGCTGGGCTACTGTATTCCTATTTAATTCTGCCAAACAGTTTAGAGCAATGGTGTGAGTAGAGAATACTTCTCTGCTAGATATGCAGTAATTTATCATTGTTGCTCTTCATGTGTAATTATGCAAATATCACCTTTGGAAACTTAATACATTGGTTATTGAAGAGAATGCAGGTGATACAATACTCTTACTAACTGAAATATACAAAAGACAGTGGTGGAAGTGAGAGTTGAATTTGTGATAATGTTCCTACATATATCTAATCTTCCTAGGAATGCACCAAATAAACAAAGCATAACCAAATCAGATGAAAGTAGCTTCTACTTTTATTATAAGCTTTGTCATTCCTTCCCACCTTTTTTTGTCTTTTAATTCTTTAGCTACTTTGAATTCAAATTATGAACAATTTGAAAGAGGAAACTGTCTCCTCCAGATTGGAAAATCTTCCTGTTTAGGATCAACTAAGTTTCTTAATAACAAGTATAATTTAATATACAGCATTAAAAATTTCAGCGCCGTTACCTGAATTAATGTTACAGAAATTAGAATATTTAGGAGTCTTCCCTCATCTCAGAAAGTAGCAAAGTAGCAGAGAAACTTCTTAGAAATCCAGATCAATATTAAGCTACTCATATCAGACTTTTAAATTTTCAGAACAGCTAGCTTTGATAAGAACTTTTTCTCTTGTACAACAGGATACAGCAAGCTGGACTGCATTTCCAATGAAGCTATGATCTCAGCTACAATACTGGTGTAAATCTCTAGTGACTGCAGTAATTAATAGAAGACAATGTAGAGGATATCACTATCTAAAATGGAAACTGATAGAAGACTAAGAAGAAATGTTTCTAAACTGTTTAGTTTTAGAAGTTTGTTGTCTCTGTTCTGTATATGTAAGAATCGTGGAATCATAATTTGTTTTGGAAGAGTTGTCCAGGGGTTTTCTAGTGCAAACTTTTGCTCTAAATGGGTCTATTTACATCAGGTTGTTCAGGGCTGTGTCTACTGCCTCTCCTTTTATTGCTGTGTACCCCAAAGAAGTCCCATGTTCACTGATGGTAGCCTTCTGCCATGCTTCCTTGCCTTCCTGAACACTGGAAAAAACAATTCCTCTGCTCTGAAGAGACTGTCTTTGAAAGTCAGCCAGGTCTCCTGCATCCCTTTGCCCTCTGAGGCAGTTTCTCATTGTATGCTGCCAAGCAGGTCCCTGAAGAGGCTAAACCTTGCTTTTTTGAAGTCCAGGATTATAATTCTGTTGTCAATCTTGCTTACTTCCCTTAAACCCCACCGTCTCAGGGTCACTGCAGATCATATTCTATGGATATTGTGATTAAAAATACTCATAATAAAACTAGCTATTGATGAGAGCTATAGCTGTCAAAGTATTACAGATAATGTAAATCAGTTTACTAGATAAATATTTCTTATAAAAATATTAAATGACCTCCAGATGACATGAAAGGAAAGCTGTAATGGTTGTCCCAGTCTACATATTATGTAGGTTTAATGTATAATGCTAATTTTACTCCCCTGAAATTGCATGAGCAAGACAAATAAATAGAAACTAGGTTTAATTAGTGGCAAAATGGTTTCTGCCTCCAGAAATGAGAAGTCAAGTAATACTCGGGTAACTTTTTTTTTTTTTAAGGGACATAGATCACAGAGTAAGAGCTTACAAGGATGAGTAAGGATGCTACAAAGATATGGTCTTTCCCATGCTGGAAGAATAATTTTCGTTCTGAGTTTAGAAACGAGTGTGTAGAATTGCATAGGATAGTTGATCCTGACCTGGACTATGGCTTCCTAAAAATGTTCTTATGAACAGTGACTTGGCTTTCCCTTCCAATATCCCCCTTTCTGGCATACAATAGAAAGATTAGTTCTTCCTTGTTTTCATCCACTCTTTCCGTTGTGTAATATATTAACACATTTTATTGGGACTACTATTTTCTTTAATGCACATTCAAAACAACTTCCTCACATTATGTGTCTTGTGCTGCTTTCCCCTTGTGTCCCTATGCTTACCTTACCAATTTTCTTCAATTTGTAGTTCCTGATTTGCATTAATTAACATTGTTATCCTTTCTGCTGTTCATTGTAAACTTTTAATTTGACTGCACTTCTAATCCAATTTGGGGTTTGTTTCTTTTTTTTTTATTTCTAATTCAGTGTAATATCATCTTTGCATACCTTGTAAAAAGTATTAAGTGATTTCTGCATATCAGAGATTTTTCTTTATTCAGATGATACCTGCTGCATTTGTGGAAGCACTAGTTCTAAAGCACTATGCCTGTGTATTTCAGGAAAAGTTTTTGGTTTCTGACTGACTAAATCATGATCACTTGTTTCTAAAAAATCTCATAAATTATCCGAAGGGAGAGAGTTTCTCCCCAAACCCTGTGAAATTTGAGAAGATCTATTTCAGTTTTACCTCTTGTTGAATGTCATATGTGAGAGATACTGTGAAGGTTTCAGCTATGAAAAAGTTCAGTCACAGCTTGCATCATATTATCAGCTAGAGAATTTTCTGTGAGACATAAATTTATAGAAAACCACAGTTTTGCTTCTGCCACTCCAAGATTTCACTTGTCAGTGCTGTGGTGAATTCCTGTTCTTATTAAAGAATGGAAAATTTGTGATCTGTCTGTCAAAGACTTATGAGAATTTTACCCAAGAACTTACATTAACATTGATTAGCAAGAGTTCAAGAATCACTATTTATCATACTGAAGTTATTTACGACAGCATATGCACTTTTTAAGGCATTACAGATAACTATTAAAGCACAGTGTATTTCCTGACTTCCACTCTGCCCTGTTAGCTGCAAAGGACACCAGAAATTCTGAATTGCACTAGACTTATAACAGCACTGCAAGGTAAAATGGCATATGTGGCAGGGGAATCAGCTGGCCAAAGAGCAGATACCTGCAGATTTGATGACATAGGTTGAGTCGAGTTTAAATTGACTCTAAATCTTATGGCAGACTGAATTTTCTTTCCCTACCATATTACAGATTCTCACTGCTCAGGCCTGACGTTTTGATTCAAGCACAGATGTGGACTGACAATTTCTGTCTGTAGGAAGCCTGTCTTTTAGGAGGACTATTATGTCTTCAATGAGTACGGGTTATCCTTTGGATAAATTGCTGGTATTGTTTTTAAACCACTAGCTGAGGCCTAAGCTCTTTCTGAATTTTCCAAAGAACATTCATGTTTATAAGCAATCTAAAATTTCTCATATGCATTTTTTCATATTTTTTCCCCCTACACTTTCATTCTTGAACTGCGATAAAATGTGCAGTTTTTCAGTGTACTATATATGTAGTTTCATGTGCAAGCTTGTGTAATTTATACTAAATGTAGAAGTTGAATTTTATGAAATGCAAAACACAGTTGAACCTATATTATCTCTTCCTTACCTTTGGAGCTTCTAATGTACTTCATTTACTCTCAGACCTTAAGGTTAACACATCAGTACCCTTTCTCATAACCAAAGACTTACTGTTGCTTCTGACTCAGATATTCCTTCAATATGAAATCTTAAATGGAAAGAAAAGATATCTTTTTATTTTTGATATCTGCATACCATTTTCAATGGATTTTTTTATCAGTGATAGAACACAAATCTGAGTAAAAGTATACAAACCCTCCTTCTAAAAAAGTGATATGAGATAATATTAATAAAAGATGTTTTTATAGCATATTTAAGCATGTGTTTAACATGATCTGTTTCATAGTATGTTTTTTTTTTTTTTGTTCCTAACCAAGCTAATGAGTTAAGTTACTTGTCTTATATAAAAATCTCTTTGCCTTCTAACTTTACTGGTTTTCCCTTATGTTTTTCCATGTTGTTTTGCCACCTCCTTTTTATGGGGAATAACACAGATTCAAGCAAGATTTATTTCTCTTTAAAAAAAAATATTATTCTTCAAGACATAAGAAGAGTGCTTTAGTAGACAACATTTTTTTCCCTCCCATCCTTTTGAAAAAAGTATGGGGTTTTCTATTATTGGTAGCAATGTAAATATTTAGAAATAAATTTGTTTAACCACTATCAAGTAGCCTAAAGATAAGAGTTGTAGTGTAGGCAGGGATGCAGCACTATCTCATTCTTCAGCTGTTTATAGAATCATGGAATCATAGAATCATCTATGTTGCAAAAGACCTTTAAGAGCATCCAGTTTAACTGTTAACACTACCAAGTAGAATTAGTTTCTTTTTAAAAATGATTTTTGAAAATAGTTGCAAAGTAGAAGTCCATCATGTATTTAAAGTACATAGTATGATGTGCCAAAAAACAGAACTAATTTTTATATTCTGCCATTGATTCTTGATGGAAGTATGCCTAAGGGGTAAAATGTGAAGCTTCTGTCTGATTTTTGTTAATATTTTCAGATAGCGTTCTGATTGTGTTGCCTTTTTTTTTTTAATAAAAAATTAATACACCAAATTCTTTTTTCTCTTATTTTTTTTAGAACAAGATTGGGAACATAAAAAATGAAAAAAGATACACTTTCTGCTGGGTAGAGCAGGAGGAATTCTCACTGATAATTGCTACTTGCTGCTGCTGACCAGTATCATGATCTTTGTATTTCCTTTAGTGAGAAAACTTGGAGAAGAAAAAAAAAAGTCAGAGTAGAAAGAGTTTCTAATCTGGGAAGATTTGTCTGTTATGAAAGTAATATTAATAAAACCCATAAGGGGAGGAAAAAAAGGAGCAATTTATTATAATATTTTTCATTAGTTTTTGATTAAATTCTTGTGCATATAATAATAATACTGAATGTCTCCTGAATGAGTATTCCATATGAAAAAAAATATCCCAGAGATGGCTGAATGAATCCTGTCTGAGTTTAGGCTTGATCATATGTTTCATAAAAGAGAAGTTGCTATCAGTATAATTTTTAAAAGAAAATATTGTCTTTGTTTTGCATAGTACTTTTCATCCTGGACAATAAAACATTAACAGACTAAATAAGGATTTCTTGTTCCAGGTTGAGATGAAATAATGCAAAATGTTATAAGGATCCATAATATTTATGAATTTTCCTTAAGAAGATCTCTTAAGGAGCTTGCAGCAAGACATCCTCTGGAAATCTCCATGGTTGCAGTAACTTAGTATTGGGGTTTTTTGTGGGTAGAAAGTCAGGGGAGTAGGTTCATTGCTTAATGAGATAAAGGAAGATTCCTTTTCTAAGCTTAAAGCTGTGCACCTTATGCAGGCTAAAATGGCATATCATTTTGAATAGCATAGTGAGTGCATATCTTTCCCTCTTTTGTGTAGATTGTGTGAAGAAACTGATAGACCTCTGTGTGAGAGAATTTGGTTGGGTAGTTACTATAGAGAAGGCTGAAGTCTTTGTGTTGCACTACACAGATCCTCCTGTTGCTTTGACTTTATTGATGCAGATGTAAAGACAAAGACTCAGATCCATACTGTTCACCAGATTCCTGTTCAAGATCTGTACAGGTGTTAAAAGAAAGTCAGTTCTGCATCTGCAAGTACACTGTCTATCATTCTGAAAAATAATTTGAAGTTACCATCTCTGAAGCCCCGCATCTCTGATTTCAAGCTGCCTGCTCCACTGGTAGTAACATGGACCCATTAAACTCTAAGTTAATTTTCACAGGTATCAAGAAGTAATGTGTAACACAGTTTATATTGTAGTGACAGTTTAATGAAACTAAGTGGCAAGCTCTGATTTTATGCCTTGTCAGGATATTGACTGAAACATGTCTCAGGTCTCTGAAATTTGCTCGAACTTCATTTACATTTATATGTACACCACCATTGGTAATGTAGGACTGCAGGAAAAAAAAAAAACAAACATGAGAAATTTTTGCTTCCCTACCTTATTATCCATAATTTCAGAGACTTATAAAAGGGTGAAATAAATCCTTGACAGGTCAGTTACCTGAGCTATGTTTTATGTTAACTTCCAGGCAACTTTGTGCCTTGATATTACCACTGTGTAATTAAGGAGAATTACAACATCTATTGTATTGAATAAAAGGTTATTCATGCTGTATTTGAGTTCTATAACATTTTTGTGCATATTTAGCTATTTATTATTTTTTAAATATTGCCATCATTCTGTCTTTTCAGAGGTACTTACAACATTTACCAGCCCTTAGCTGCTTCAGTCACAATTTATTAATAAACAAAAGAAAAAAAAAAGACAAATTGGTTTGTGATCCTGTAGGATTTGTAATAGGAAATTGCTTCTAAATGCTTTTTTACATTACATTGCCTAGAAAGATACTATTTTATATATATATATGACCATAAGGTCTCAAGAAAAGCATCCAGGTAGCATGAAATACATGAAATTACACACCTGGTTGCAACAGGCCGATACAATTAGTTTAATGTTAGTTCGGTAGTTGATTTGTGTGAGCATAAGTAGAAACATTGAATATCTCAAGTTAGAAGGAACGCATAGGGATCATTGAGTCCAACTTCCTACTTGGTGAACTTTGACAGCCCATATCATCCCCTGGAGATACGTCATATATCCATTTAACTTAAATAATCAAATTCTGGCATTTAAGAAAGTGCGTGGATATCTTTTAACCTATATTGTTAGTGGGATACAAGCAGAGATAAATAGATGTCAGTATTGCACTTACAACAGAGCTGCTCTGAGGATAGCTTTGTTAGAAGTCCTGCCCTCTCCTGCACCTTGGAAGTTTTCCTTGTGCTGGGCAGGCAATTAGAGGTCTGCACATGTCAGAAGCTGATTGTCCAACACCCTAAGTTACAATTAAAGTCATCTCTAAACATCTCTAAGCTTTGCTGGCAGAGTAGTGGTGCACTGTGCTTGGTGAGGTAGGATTACAAATTTGTATGTTACTAGCTCTGGGTAACTGCACGCTGCATGTTGAACTCACTTTAAATTCACTTCATGCCAGCATAGCTGTGCAAAATGCAACAGAGTGGAACCAATCTGTCCTAGCTAATACCATATCTCTAAATATGTATCCGTATTTTCAGCCTTGTTCTAGGATTGTCTCAACAGTGACTGTGTTTTTGTTTACCAATGTAATAGTTTATATACATTTTTATAATGTTACTTTTGATTCCGTAAGAATTTAAAGAGAGAAAGGTATCTGTTAATTACAGATAAACTTTGTTTTCCTATTAAAACAAACAAACAAAAAAAAGTAAATATTCTTAAAAAATCATAAAATGAATCATTATCCTGGTGGTTTTGCTGCTCATTTGACAAAACACTGAAGCATTCTAAGCTTTTTTGTTTGGTTTTGTTTTCTTCTGGGAACTTTTTGTTTCTTAGTATCTGCCAATGCAGAATAAATTGCTGTTTCTTAGCAAATGATATCAAAAGGTCAGCAAGTAACTGAAATGTTTTGGTTTGTTAACTGTTTTCTTGCATCCTTGCTTTTAATTTCCTAGTTTCCTTTCTTATAGACATTTATCTTTAATAACAGTAGTTATTGACTATTTCTGATATAAGTCTCCATGGCAAATGATGATAATCATGTTCACAGTGGTGTAAAAATACATTAGGACATATTAGTTCAAATTAATTCTGATCAAAAATCCCCTGGAATTATTGAAAGATATGGGTTGTTCTTTGTTGGTCTGTGGGGTTTTGTTTATTTGTTTGCTTGTTGTTTTGTTTTGGTTTTATTGTTATTATTATTTTTAGGTGTTTTTTTTTTCCTTTTGGTTTCAATAGAGTTTGAGATCAAGTCTAATGATAGGAATTGTTTAGGTCATTTCAGTTGCATTGCAGGTAGTGTGAAAAATAATAATCCTTATTCCTAACTTTTAATTCTCTTTGTGTATTTTTTGTATCAGTCTTTTCAGTCATGATGTATACAAAGTTTTAGAAAACTGGCAAAGATAACAACATTTATTTCTGATTACTTCCTTTTATTTGCCAAAACGAAACCAAACCAACAGCCACAGAATCCTGTTGTGCTGATGTATATCTTCAATATCAGTAGTAGCTTAAACTCATGAGGAAATCATGTTTCTAGAAAAAAAATTCTTTTTTCCATTACATTATTCTGATTGTACTCTGGTAGAAGCATATTGCACAAATAAATGTTACATTTGGCCCCTTCGGTCTAATTGATACTATATCACTTCATTACTTTTATTATAAATTTCATTAATGTGGTCAAGAAAGAGTCTTATGCTATTGTTTGAGTGTCTCCCTTTTATGAATTACTTTTGTTAGGAATTGATTCTAATAATTTTTATTATTGCGTATGTATTTTGCAGACTTCAGAAATTAAGAAAATTGGCCTATAATTACTGCAGTTACCCATATCCTACCAGGTTTCAAAATTACAGAAATAATTATGATCCTAAGAGAGTCAGGCAACTTTTCAAATGCTGCATTATACATGCTACACTAAATGCCATGAGAGATTTGACTAAAATATTAATGCATCTCAGCTGGAAAGTCTAGTGTGTCTTGCTTTGCTTATAGACAGAATTATTTTCATTGAATTTTCAGTAAAATCTTCAATTTTGAAGGTTGGTGTGTTCTGCTTTTCAGCTGTTAAACTGAACAGGTTGATATCCACAGAATACTGGTTTTCCTAGTAAGCATCGAATATCAACTTCATTTGTGTTTGCTTCTGTATAAACTTCAAATGATGGATGGAAATGTCTGTAGAAATGGAGATCTTTAAGTCATGTAGAAGAGGAGAATAGAACTACTTAGAAAATTGCATTTCTCAGAACAATGGTTTCTTCAGCAATGGTAAAATGGTGCTTTTAACAGCCTGCATTTTACTTTATGTGCCCTTTT
>JANHFX010027095.1:18016-50913 GCA_027560015.1 Chloroceryle amazona | reverse complement strand
CTTCCTTCCGTCCTTCCTTCCTTCCGTCCTTCCTTCCTTCCTTCCTTCCTTCCTTCCTTCCTTCCTTCCTTCCTTCCTTCCTTCCCCCTTTTTCCTCCTTTAAAATATGATAAAAAAGATGAAAGCAGCTACAGAAAGTGCATGTCCATCCTAAAGACAGTACAGTAATCCAGGCTGTTTGACCTGTTATGTGGTAACCAAAGTCAGGCATTATGTAGTGGCTATACTTATGGTACAGGCTCCACTAGTGCAATGATTTTTTTGTCTATAAAACACAAAGCTGATCCTGGCACTTGATTTCTAATTAAGTCTTCTTACCTGGGTGGTTGAAAAAGTAGGTAACAAGGTTATGGTCTCTGTGGTCTCTCTATGGATCTCTTGCATCTTAAGGAAAATCTACTAGTGTTAGCTTTCTCCCCATTTCTTCCCTTATCAGTTGAACTTTATGA
Organism: Chloroceryle amazona; assembly: GCA_027560015.1. Taxonomy (NCBI): domain Eukaryota; kingdom Metazoa; phylum Chordata; class Aves; order Coraciiformes; family Cerylidae; genus Chloroceryle; species Chloroceryle amazona. Next base: position 50,464 of record JANHFX010027095.1, on the reverse strand, counting down.
TCTGTTTCAAAAAGATCTGTTTATCCCTGCCTGGATCTGTTATTTCAGAGCTGCCACAAACCCTCTATTTTTTTTTTTTTTTAATATGACTATGTTATTTTTGTTTTCACATGCTATTTTATACCTTTGTTTCAGCTTTACCTGTTTCATTTCTGAGACTTTGTAGTAGATTCTATTTGCCACCTGGCTCCTGACCAGGGCAGTAACCTATTGCACCTTTGACAGCCTGGTGTCTCATCACATTTTAGGTGAAAAAATAGACAGTGCTGAACATGGTTTTTACCTTACTCCCTTATGTAAACTTTGTATGTCACTGGTTCAGAAAGAATGTGATGGAGGATTTAGCACCAGTTGCAGGTGAGCGAGGGTCAAACTCTGCTCTCTTAAAGCAAGCTGAACCTTCCTTGTGTCTGTCTGTGACACAGTCCTAGCTCATGAATAACTGGGCTTGCAGCTGAACATGACAGCACAGAGAAAATGGACAGAATGTCCTTATCTCCTGTGAACACCTGTATTTTAGAATCTCCAAACAATAGATACAAACAAACAAACAACAAAACCACATGAAAGAGACACGAAACAGCTAACACCCTAAATGCTGAGAACAATTCAAGGGGGAGGGATAGAGATCTCACCTTCAGAAACTGTTCTGTAACTTACTTTGCATTATTAGTCTACATGAAGTGCCCAAAGACTAACCCTAGAATTGTGAGTAATCCTTATACTTTTTGATGATAAAAACCATACATATTTGGTATGAGCCTAATTCCAGATATGATACAGTTCTGTATATGCCCTGACTGCAAGAATTTGGTATTTTTCTGGTATAATATTAGAAAAAGTTGGATTATAATCCTTACTGAAATTTTGAAGAATATCTGACATTTGGATTCAACTTCCATATTGCTGAAAACCCAGGGATCCTCATTTCAGATATTCAAAAACTTTTAGATAAATAGAAAGCATGGCCCACCACATAATCATCTTTGTTTCAATAGAGTGGCGGCATCTTTCTTTCCAGGAATCCAATCATATGGCTTGGTTTTAGGAGTACTTGATTTCCTCAAACCTTTTAAGCATTTTTCCACCAATTTTTGGGTACCATTTTGATTTAGAGGTGAAACCTCTCACTGCTAGACAATTCTGAATTTAAAAAATAGATCTAGTTCTTACAATATTCTAAGGTTAGATAAGAAAGAATACTCATCCTCTTTATCCTTTTCTGATGCTTCATGATTCATTTCAAAATAATTTTATAAACAGCCTTAGAGGAGAACCACTTCACATAAATTTCATACTCTGTGGGAATACACTAGAATCACTATGTAGTGTTTCTGTGTGGAAACATAAAATCTTTGAGAAAATTGTCCCCTTCTGAAGTTGCTTATTTGTTCTCATCCACTCTTATTTCTTAGCTTTTCCCATTTTTACTATTTTTGTGTCTTATGACTGCTAGTTTTTTTCTTCATGTTTATTAACAGGTCTTCCTTCTCTCCCTCCCTACACTTCCAAACATTTAAACATTTTTAAGTATGCCCCACAATTTGCTTGTAAGTAGGAGTATTACTATACATGCTGAACAATTTCCAGCACACTCACAGGTTTACATTCTGGTCAAGAGCTGCTGATATAAAAGATTTCTGAGGTCTTACTGACAGAGTTTGCATTATAAAAAGGGACTTATAATGCGTAAGCAATGAAATGCATCATATTGCATGAAATATGGTGAATTAAAAGTATGGAAATGTTGAATGAAGTATTTTTAATCACGCTAAAGGAAAACAAGTAAGATCTCTTCAGACTCAAAGATTTAGTACTAAGAAAATTAATCAGGGTGGAAAAAACCCCCACATATTTGCAGTTCCTGTTCTGTGTAGTTAATGACTTGAGTAACCTAAATAATGGTGGCATTATCAAGCTGGATTAGCAAATATATATGCTAGCCTGACTGTTCATCATGTCTGCACTGATGGATACAAACATCTTGTGGGAAAAGGCTGATTTGTAAAGGCTTCAACCTGCATTGTGTAACAGGACATAACTTCTTAATATTTCCGATCGCCTAAGATGAATTCTAATGAACACATTTTTATGACCTAGATCATTAGATGGACATAAAATGTTCCTCTTGTGTTTATGGAAAGGATTGTTAATAAATGAATCACTAAACCTTCTTCATGCATTTGTAATAAAGCAAAAATGGTTTTCTGGAATATAAACATGAAACCTAGAATTCAAATAAATTAAGCAACATATTTTGCCTTTAATAACTATTCGAGTAAAGAATCACTTCTACGTCTTTCTTCATGGCATGAGAAAAATAGAAATATAGACCTGACTGGAGAAAAAAATGAGGAAGAATTGTATCTTTCATATGTCTGCTGCTTATAAAAATGTTACTAAGGTGATATTTCTGGACTCAGATAAGCTGTTGCCTGTTGGGTGGGGCACCCATGAAGAAATGGGAAGCTATACTATCCTTTTGTACTCTATTCAAAGCAGGAGTAGAAAAAAGGTCTTCATTTCTGAAGCAAGTGACCTACATAGCAGGATATAGAATTAATATCTGTTGAGATGATTTATTTCAGGTAGAGCAATTGAAAAAAAGTATTACTATGAAGTGAATGCATTAGGGCATTCTTTGAACAAATAGGTTTCAATCCATATCTCCAGCAACATCTGAATCTAAATATCTCCCATAGTGATTGAATGGCATGAGGTTACTGAAAGAGTGGAGACTTTTTTTCCCCAAAATGAAAACCAACTGAAATCAATTAATAAATTTAAATCTAGTCAACATTATACAAGAAAAGCAATTTTTTCTGAAGGGTAAAAGCTGATTGCCAACTCACACTAGCTTATTGGCAATGAAGAAAGGGGTTTCTGTAAGAAAGTATGAAATAATTTGTTTTTATAAATTAACTATTAGATGATTAAGTAACTTTCATTTGAACTTGAGCTTTATTCTAAATGAATATTCTACAATACATAAGGATTTTCATCAGTCATGATTCAGTTTTTGTTTTTTTTACCTGGGAAAATAATTATATGAATGCATAGTATTGACAATACAGAAAAAAAAAAAAAAAAAATAGTAGGGACAATTGAGTACAGAAAAGAATGTACATCAGCCTTGGCTTTGGTGACCTCTCATATCTTTTCTGTATTCTCTTATCATGGTTTTTAGGCAGCACCATACTTCTGTACTGTAGATATTTTCAGTGCTTCAGATCAGACAAATGATTTGCTTATATGTGTTCTTTTCTGGATCACATATTGAACTACATTTGTTGCCTGTCAGACGTTGCCCAAAATTTAATTAAGCATAAAACTATTTAGTTATTCCCCTAAACTGTCTACCAAGACTGAAAACTGACATAGCTTCTTTTGAGAAACTCAAAATCCAACTTTGAAACCTTAATATTCTACAGTGTACTGTCTTGCACTCTAAAACCAATTCACACTCAGTGACATACAGCTCTGGTTTTCTCCCTGAAGCATTCCCAACAGTGACATGTAAAATGTAGGGATGTGGTGTTTTCCGCATAGATTTGCAAAGAATCATAAATTAATAAAAGTATCAACTTTGCTCTGTTCAGCAGGGCAGTCCTTCTATATACAGCAGGCTAGGACTCTTAAGTGCTCATATTCTTTGTGTACCTCTACAAAATCTGTGCAATATAATAACAGTGAAATATTATTTTCTTCCCTCTTTCATAGATTCATATAATCATAAAATGAGTTGGGTTGGGTGGGAAGGGACCTTAAAGTTCACCTAGTTCCAACTGTTCTACCATGGCCAGGGGCACTAGATAAGATTTCTCAAAGCACCATCCAACCTGGGTGTGAATATTTCCAGGGTAGGGGCATCCACAGCCTCTCTGGGTAACCTGTTTCAGTGTCTTGACACCCTCACAGTAAAGAATTTCTTCCTTACATCTAATGTAAATCTACTCTCAGTTTAAAACTGTTACCCCTCATCCTATCGCTACACTCCCTGATAAGAGAGTCTTTCCCATCTTTCCTGTAGGCCCCCTTTAAGTACTGGATGACTGCTATGAGGTCTCCTCAGAGGCTTCTCCTCTTGAGGCTAAACAACCCCAACTCTCTCAACCTGTGCTCACAGTGGAGGTGCTCCAAGCTCTCTGGTCATCTTTATAGCCCTCCTTTGCATCTACCTGTCCTTGCTTCCACCTTCTGTAGGCTTCCTTTTTGTGTTTGTCCAGGAGCTCCTTATTTACCCACGCAGGCCTCCTGAAATTTTTGCCTGACTTTCTTTTTGTCAGGATACATCACTTCTGAGCTTAGAGGAGTTGATGCTTGAATACTTATCAGCTTTCTTCTACCCCTCTTCTCTCCAGAGATTTATCCCATAATACTCTACCAAGCAGATCCCTGAAGAGGCCAAAGTCTGCTCTCCTGAAGTCCAGGGTAGTGAGCTTGCTGTGTACCCTCCTTGCTGCCCTGAGGATCTTGAACTTCACCATTTCATGATCACAGTAGTCAATGCTTCACTTTTCCCACCAAGACCACACCTTTTGTTTGTTTGTTTGTTGTTTTTTTGTTTGATTTGTTATATCTACACAGATTTTTATAATTTATGGGGATATTATTTGTTTATTTAAAAAATAAACATAGCTGTAATAATTGGCCTGCAAAATTAAGTTAAAGGTTCTTTTTCAGCCACCCTTCTATCTCTTTTCAAGTTGTGTGTTCCTTTGACATGATGAGAACTGAAGACTTTCAGTAAAATAAAGGACTTCAACACAATCAAATTCCCTGTCAGCCTGTGAGAAGAAGGTTGATAGTTCTTTTTGCTTTGTTGTTTTATGCAGAGCATTGCACTAGATACTGGTTATTCTGCTTTCAGTAATTGAAGTATTGCACCTCTGTTTCTCTATTCTCCAACATATTGCTCAACAGTCAAAATGAGAACTGTCTGTCTGTGTCAGCCTGTCAGGCTCATACAGCATTCAGCTGCTGCTCTCAGCCAGTCACGTTCTGTGTCCAGCGTAAATGAGAGTTTTTGTTAAATGTGGTACAATCTGAATAGTGCTGCTGCCTTGTGATGTTCCATACCCTATTAATGCACATTGAATTCCCCAGAAAACCTACACAGAGAATATTTCCAATGCTCGATATTACAAACCCTGTTTTTGTAATGGTGGTCATACATGTTATTGAAGTCTCTTGATTAAATTAGTAGCTTCTTGGTTATGTTTCTCATTCCTACTCTGGATACCAGTACAAACAGTATTTTGATACTGTCGTGGCACTATTAACATTAGGCTATATACTGAATTTGGGAGTGTTATGGTTCCCTATGTATAAGAATAGAAGTGAGAACTAAATACATTTTAGGTTATTTAGGTTATTATATTATTATTGTTAGGAATGTTTATAAAATAGTTATAAACTAAGATGATGCTTTTTTTCTCAGAGCTTCAAAAGTAAACTTCAATTTGCACATGTTTCTTTGGTTTTGTATTTTTCAAATGTGTATTGGAATGTATAATTATACTTAAATACCCTTGTTAAGCTTCAGTGATGTAAATCACTGATACTGAATGATTTTAAACTGCTTCTTAGGTCAAAAAATCTGATGTTAAAAATAATTTACAATAACACCTGTATGCTATTTGAGATTTTTTTGCTAACATTAACAACAGTTCTTTTTTTGCAGTAAGACATATATTGTACCATTCTGAACTTTTCAACTGTATGGAAATGTTACCACTTCCCTCAACTTTAACATGATGTCATCTTGGACAAATGTTTCTTTTTGTTACGATCTCCAATTTATTTTAAAACCTCAACTTTTTTCTTCCATGTCGTGAACCTGGAAAGCATGAACAGTGCAGAATTATTCTGTATTTCTTTCCAAACCTCTACTGAAATCTTGATCTTTTTTTTTTTTTTTTTTTCCTTGGAGAGGGAGAGTTGAAGGGGTGAAGGTGCCAAGGGGAAGGAGTATTGGGAGAAAGAGAGGAAATAAATTGCTACTTTTCACTTGTAGACACCTAGGGAAACCGTGGCTTAAGAAAAATCTGTTATAATGCTAACTGTAGAAACAGCAGGGGATGACAGCATGAGTCCATTTTTCCCCTTTAATGAGTAAGATCCTTGGCAAAATTTTGCTTGAAGATATTAGTAAATCTATTATATGAAAAATCTGTTATGCTACAATATATTACCTTACCAATAAATTTTTTCTTTATTTTTTCCTTCCCTCATTCCTTACTTATATAAGCTTTAACCTTTCCAACATCCCCTGAGTTAACTTGCAGTACAGGCTTTTCTACAATGATTTATGTATCAGTTTATGAAATATTCATTAAAAAGCAGAATTTTACTCAACAACCCAAGTCATTTTGATTTGCCTTTTTGTATAGTTTTTTTTTTCTTTTTTAGAGTAGTTGATGCTGTTTTATTCACCGATGAAATGAAACCACTTCTGCAGTGCATAATTCTATTAATACCTGTTTTGAGATATATTTGTCAGCCAAGTTCAGCAACATAAATAAGTAAAAAGTTGTTAAGCTTAGAAATAAAGTAATACCTTATTTCATCATCTCCACATGATTCAATATTATTGGTATCAAAAAATAATAACATTTTTTAAGCCACCCATCCACCAACTTTCTGAAACTAGACGCATGGCCAAAGTGGTGGTAGTTTAGGCCTGGAGGCTGGAGGATTTTGGCTGTGTTGGAGCCTGGGAGATTTGAGTCTCCTGTCTTCCAGACAGTGTATAAAAATATTGAATGGAAAGAGTTTATAACCTCTTTTCATGGAATCTTAAAATACCTTATGTCAGCAACAATTAAAATATGACAAATGAACTTTAATTTCCATTGCAAATGATGTTTGCTTCAGTTTCATCCATTTACAAAATGTTTTTCTCATGTGTTTTCCACAGAAGATACTAAAAAATTTGAAATGTTGAAATTGATATTTTAAAGGTTTTGACAAAATCAGTACTAAGAAGACTACTTATATTAGGACCAAGATAGGAGAACCTGATGCATGGTAATTAGCAATGTCTAAACCAATGGACATGGGGGAAAAAATTACTGGAATAGGAATTAGACATTATTTCCAGACTGTTAGTTACTTCATGTAACCAATTAAATCCAGAACTAAAGCAAATAATTGTTAATGAAATTAACAATTAATTAAATGTATTTACCTGTAATGAAAGATTATTTCTAACATCTTGAGGATTTAAAATTTAAATAAATAATCTATACACTAAACAAAAATATTTACCTAGTAAGATGTGTTGTTTCTTGTCTAAAGTCTCCAGAAGAAATTTCTGAAGAGAATTTTCTGAAGAGAAAAATCATTAGAAAAATGTGGAAATGAACTGATAAAGCTGCAGGGTTTGTTTTTGTTGTTTTGTTGTGGTTTGGTTTTGTTTGTTTGTTGGTTTGGTTTGGTTGTTTTTTTTAAATATTCAGGTTACTGGAGATAATTAGAGTCATGACAATTAGCTAAAGATACTTTCAGAGTCACATCTTATCTCACTGCTACCAGTCTATAATCCTAACTATTCTAGTCAGAACTCTTATGATTCTGAAGAGCAAATGGACCTGTTTTCTTTTTTCATTAGTGAAGAAACACAGAATCACAGGATGTTAGGGATTGGAGGGGACCCTGAAAGATCATCTAATCTAATCCCCCTAATGGATGGAGCACAGGATGTTCCATCTTAACATGAGGAGGAACTTCTTTACTGTAAGGGTCACAGAGCACTGGAACGGGCTCCCCAAAGAGGTTGTGGAGTCTCCTCTGGAGATTTTCAAAACCTGCCTGAATGCATTCCTTTGTGACCTTTGCTAGATTGTATGATCCTGCTCTGGCAGGGGGGTTGGACTCGAAGATCAACAAGGTCCCTTCCAACCCCTGACATATGTGGAATGTGGTATGAATACTTAGAATAAAATAGTAGCTTCCATTGGAAACTAGAATGTTAAGGAATTGTGTAAAACTCTTATTGATGTTGAGCATATTAATTATAATGTAAGTGTGATTATGAGCCTAGAACTATGCTGGCTTACTGCAGTTAGAGGTTTGAAACAAATTGTAGATTTCTAGGTTTTTAATCTAACAGTATTGCTATCTGCTGTTTTATTTTCCATAATAAAGAATGGCAAGACTGTCATCAATTTGTCTTGTGTTATATTTTCTGGTATCTTATTTCTTTTTTGGTTTATTCATGTTTGTTTTTTACTTTTTCCAACCTGCAATACCTTGACTGATGATGACGAGAGATTTGATGCTGCGATATACCTTAATTACTTCTCCAGGGTAAAATCTTACTCTGAGAACTTCTAAAATACTCTGTTTTGATCCTTTCTTCCACTGACACAGGAAAAGCAGAATTTGACCTGAGTTTATTTTTTAAAATTTAATCCCAGAGCAAGACAACTGAATTAAATACACGTTTTAATTACATGTTTCTGGAAAGGGTGGAGTTAAAACACTTCATAATTTTTAACATAGTGAATTATATGATGCTACTGTTGTTACTGAGATGAATCCAAACAAGTGAGGGCAATAGGTTCTGACTGTGTCTTTATTTCTGTGGATGGTTTGTTGTTATGTAATGTAAACCAGTAACAAGATATGACCTGGCTTGTTGTTTATTTATCTTCAATAGATTTTTTTTTTTAATATTTTGTTGATTTTTCTAATGCTTGAGAGACAATGCTGCTTCCCTGGCAGGCAGAAAAAATATATTTTATGGAGAGCTTATTTCTGGGTAATTTTAATGATGATAGTGTAATGAGCTTTAAGAGGTGGGATTCATATTTTCTTTGTTTTCTGGTCCAATGTAACCTTATAGCTTCTTCCCACATGGAATGGAGAGATGTTCTCTAGAGATCAAGGATATATTACCATTTGGAAGGCAGAAGAGAGGCATCCAAAGTCTGTTTTCTATTCAGTAGTCACTGCTGAAAAAGGCATTATCCCATTTTTGATATTTTCTTTTGTAAGGGTAAGGGCACACATGTATGTATGTGCTTACTCCCTCCAGTCCATATGTGCAAAACCATGTTCTTTGTTTTAATATTAAAAGTTTATTTTCTGTGATACTTTTGCAAACATATCTAATATAAATATATATTTAAGCTTTTTAAAGTATTTGAAAAATTACACTTTTCATGTATGTATATAAAGCAGAATTGTAAGGACACCGCATGCTAAATACCCCTAGTTCTCTAGGCAGGCCTGTCATCAACAATCATTTCCTCTGAAGTTACGAACCAGATCACAAACACAAATTCAGAACATTTTATTGTATATCATTACATTCTCCTCAAAGTAAAAGGCAAACATAAAAAAAAAAAAGTAATTCTTTATCACACCATCACTCAGAATCAGATGGGGAGATATAACCAGAATATGAAGGTTGTGTTTTTCTTGAAGCATGCTCTCTTCTTTTCTCCTTTTTCATGTACACAATATAATCTTGTTTGTTTACTTTGTACCTGAATTAAGCTTCAGAAACTGCTTCAGCATTCATGAAATAAAGCTGAAACTTTTTTTTTTTTTTTAAGTCTTCTATCTTGTTTCCAATTAGTCTTTTGGGAGAAGTAATATTTCAAAATATGTTTCTGGAACTGTACTAGTTTCTGTAGTACCCGCAAAAGCATTGCAATTATTTTTATTATGCCCTTTAACATAGGTTCTAAAATATTGCAATCCCTGTGAAAAGCTCAGTTAAGCTTTTATGACTAAATAAGTAGGTGGCTGAATTCATCATTGCATAGGGCAAATTAATCATTAGGTCCCTCACTACTAGAACAGTTCTAATCCTCCTTCTGTTTGAGCCAGGAAAGTACTGCTTCAGGATGAGAACACTAGTGATCGTAAAATGTATTTTATATATTTTAAACTGTGCTTAACTGACTGAAGAATCTTTAAAAGACATGAAAATGTTTTCCAAACTGTTCTTACATTTTCAATATATAATTATTACTTACCTCTATCCTGATTTTATTGCATATGTTTTTTCTCCAGTGGATGATTTTATAGGAAAGATTTGTTCAGTTTTTAATCCAATAAATGGTTGTTTCTTGGAGTTTGTTTTGGGGATTTACTTTAATGTTTCTGTAGATAATGTCTTTGGTTTTGTTGCTTGAATTACCTGTGCAATGAAGACCCTGTGCAAGACCACTTAAAATGTAACCTGTAGAAATGTATTTGAAAATTAAGATATTTAATTAAGGTTCTTCTTCATGTGAATTTTCATGTCTTCATGTGTAGACATGTCAATCTTTTTAATAAGAATCACTGTCTGCTGTGTAAGAACATAGCTTTGGATAGGAATGAACAGAGGAATTCTTGAATCTACAACTAATAGAAGTTCCATCTTATGTAAAAAATAAAAAGTTTATTTGAAGCAAATCTTATTTCCTTAGTGAATTCCTATTCAACAATACAATACCAATAGTTGACCAAATAGGAGCAGTAGGTGCAAGAGAACTATTCAATTTACACTGCAGGACAATCACTTGAGACAGGAGTTGGTTGCTTTGACATCCGTGTCAAGTGTAGTTTTAAATGTGTTTGAGGTATGCCTCCCATTTCCTGCAGTCTTTACAAAAGAATGTAGGCCTCTTGAAGAACCCGTGCCATGGCAGTTGTACCTAAAGGTACCTTCCAGAAATCTGGTAGACTTTAGCTGCCTAAATCTAAGTATCAGGTGCCATTTGAGAGAGTCTCAGTACACTTGACTGCAAAATATGGCATGGACAGGGATGCTGAGCTCTCACAGATCTGTAGCCATGCCTTGAACCCTCTTTCATACTTTGGCATGTTTTTTCACTTTTTTTTTTTTCCCTCAGGGAAATGGTCTGTTAACTTGAGTTTAGCCTAAGTATAAATACTTTTACTTAGTTTTTTATGTATCCATTGCTTTTTGGTTTTCACTGATAGGATAGATTTTTGTTTGCTTGTTTCTGACTTGCTATTGAAATTTCTCCATAAATCCCTATCTGTGAGGCTAGACAGTTTACTTGTCTTGGAGATTGGCAATAAGGGGGGAGATTGTGGAAAAACAAAATGTATCCAAATGTCTACATTGACTGTATTATGCTCAGCATCTTGTTTATGAACAAAGAGGAAACACACCTTATTTAAAAAATCAATAATGGATTGTTAGTAGAATTAAATTCTTTACAGCCTCATCTAAGAATCATTATTATTCTAGATCTGATTATTACAGAAGAATAAAGAATATGCTTCTATGTGGAAAAACTCTTAAAAAGGTATATAATTTATACTGTTGAAAGATGTTTCCTTACAAACCTTGCCTTCCTAGCTATTCTGCAGGCAAATGCAATGGAGGTAGCATTGAGGCTGACTTAACAGAATTCATGCTGGTTTGTAAATTGGGTAATGCAGGAGATTGAGAACACTAGACAATATTTACTAATGAAAGATGACATATTTGTGTCAAGAAAACAACATTTTCTCCGTCACACTTGTGCAAAAAATTCTGACACAATATTTAATGCTCCAGAAGTGTAGAGATGAATAGGATAAAGGCTTCAGTACATGTCTGAGTAGCTAGGTGGTTTACAGAGGAAATATTTCTTAAAGTAGTACTTTCACTTCTATATCATAACTCTGTATTCCTCCTTTTCTCTGAGGAGCCAGAATTAACAGCTTTTCAGGAATAATTCAGTAGTTACTTTACTCAGCCTTATATGTCTTTTCCTTTTAGGAAACAGCTGTGATCTTCATTCTTCAATTGCAAATCCATCAAAGAACATTTTAAAGTGCTGAAAAAACATTTCTTTTTTTCCCTATTAGCAGAATCCAGATTTTTTTTCAGGCAGATGAAAAATCTTTTGCAGAAGGGTACTGTGTTGGAAGATATTCCTTGTAGCCATTAGCTTCTGCTTAGAACTCAGAAGTTAATATGACTAAGGGGTTTTATTAAAAAAAAAGAAATTAAATCAGTTTTGTTTGGTAATCATGATTATCATATAAAGTACTTCTTGCTGACCTTTTATTATCCCCAAGACTGTTGTCTAAATGCAATGCATTCCCATATATGGGAATCTGCTTTATTTACCCATAGTTTTGTGCTTCTTTTGTCTTGTTCCATTACTTTGGTGTCTTCAGAAAGGATTCTTGGCAAGTACAATGATATATTCTGAGAATGAGTGTAATCGCCTGTTAACACAGTTGCCATTGCAGTGTCTTTCCTACTTCAAACAGATTTTTAATATTTAATTCAGATGGACTGTAAATACTCAGGCTTAGTAAATACTGGAAGGGGAATATATATTAAAAAAATAAAATTGATTGCTTTTATTATAAATTAAATATCCTACATTTCTGAGTTTCCTGCTCCCTGTACACACTAGCACACGTGCACACACATTTCTGAACCTGACTTCCAAGATCTGGGTGCAAAGAAACTAAGGCAGGTCTGAATTAGCCCTTCTCTTTAATTCCTTACTAAAATTAGGTGATCATGCTGCTGCCCAAAAGCTTCCACTCTGAATGCTCTACATATGCATGATAAACTCTGAAGTACAAATGTAGACATCTACATTGATGCAAAGAAAAGAGAACATAATATCTACAAGGAAATAATTCCTAGGAAATTAATTGCCAGGCATACTGAAAACAGATATTGCTGAATGCTTCCCAGAGACAGGATTACCTCTAGTGATTTTCTAGAGTGAAGTTTTCATGAAGCCAAGGCCGAAACAAAAACTTTCTCCAAGATAATTCATTGTAAAACGTTATTAACCCTTCCAGAGGTTTCTCTTTCACCAGAATGTCATTCAGAAACCCAGACTAAAATCTACTGAAGCCTTTATATCCAAGTAAAACAAATAACCTGGGAATCGGAAGAGTATTTTTTGATACCTTTCCCATTTGCATGTTTAAATCATAAGGGTCTTTAAGTTTTTAAAACCTCTCAAACAAAATACTACACAGATGATAATAAGAAGCTTGATGCTTCTTCTGAAGCCATATATTTCACATGTATAAACATAATGGACATCTTGTGACTGTTGTTACCAGGCAGTTTTATTTCTGTCATTTTAAATGAGTACAGCTTTTGTTGAAATGCCATTACTTTTTATTTAATTAATTCATTGGTTTTAAAGATTAGGATCATTCTAAAGCCACATTATTATTCTGTGCAGCAGCTTACTTCAGATTCATTTATTTTCATGTCTGCATTCTTTGGGAACATCAGATTTGTTTATTCAGAGTAGATAAATCTGTCATGTGGTAAATGATAAAAGAGGGATGGTCAGGTATGGTATGTTTCTAACCCTCTGAGTCCTTTCAAAATTATTGTAAAAATGTGTGATATATTTTGAAAGAAAATAATGTGTTGTTATATTCTGTGGAACACTTATGAACTCTATATAGAATACTGTTAGTCTGGAAATTGGATATGCCAACGTACTGTAGAAAAATGAAGTTTTGAATGTAATGTTCTGCATAAAATAAAGAATGTTATTTTTCATAATATTTGGCATTTAAATAGAACTTTTCCGTGTCTCTAAGCATTTTGTAACATTTATTAAGCAAGGCGCATGACACATTCTTTGAGGTAAGGAATCCTACTTCAGTTCATTTAAGGAAAAAGGTAACAGCATAAAGATTTGGTGGTTAGTCAGAACCATCATCATCTGTCTTTTCAATGCTTCCTGCTTTGGTTTTGGGAGCACATTCCTTCATTTCATGAAAATAAACAGAATCTGCAAGAAAGCCAAAGCAAAGTTAATCATCATGTAAAACATTAAGAAACATTACTTCTTAGCTTATTTTGTTTTGTTTTGTCCTAAAATATGAAGTAAAATTCACTATTAACTCTTGGCAGTCAGGTGGGTGATGATCTTTTAAACTTGTGCTAATAATAATAAAGGATTATTCAAAAGTAGCCCTTTTTTAGTTGAAGACCTTTCTTGGCGTAAGAAATACAGGTCCCCATCGTATTTGTTCACACTTTCATTTATCATAGTACATATTTAGTTAAACATATTCTTTTACTAAGCAGCTCTAAAATTCCTAGATATTCCAGATACAATTTTCAGTAATTAGTGGAAATTATTCCAATAATTTGTTGGACATAAAGGATTTGTTATGATAAAACTTTAAAAATAGGAAGAAGAATGTGTGTTGTCATCTCTTGAGACTGAATATATCTTTAACCTCTTAAATACTTCTGATTGACCTGGTGTCAGTGTGACATTTAAAAATGTTATTTTAAAAAGTGCAGATTTACTAACAGAAATGTGATTAATTTTGCTTCTGATGTAAAGCATGGCCTATCCCAAACAGCTCTGCAAACCCCATTATGTTTTTAAGAGTAGTAAGTAGCAGTATCTCTGTAGTTTGCTCTGAAAAGCAATGTGGCTTTAAGAGCCTTCAGGTCTCTCAAGGAGAGAAGCAAAATGAAGCCACTGTATTTTATATTGAGTTGAGGAACAAATCCATATAAATGTAAAAATGTACTATAAAAGTAACAGGATCTCATAAAATTGGTGCTTGCCCAGAAAACATAGTAATTTTCACAACTACTAAAGAAAACATCATGTCTTTCTGAAAGAATAGGAAGGATTAATTTGTCCACAGAAGATTTTCAAGTGTTTATTTACATAAAAGCAATTCTATTTTTATTTGTCTCTGTTGGAAAAATCTCATCTAGAATCTCTAATCTTAGTACTGCAGGTTTGTTTGGCCTCTGTGTTGCAGAAATTTTGTTCTGATCATGGTTAAGGTTTTACTTTTGTAAAGGCAGTTTTTGTCTATGTTGGAGAGTAATATCCACCATAAAGGTCATGACTTGTGCAGATACATGAAGTGAAGTGAGTGTCACAAAACAGTAGGTAGCAAAGCATTGTACAATTCAGTGAACAACAAGGTCAATTACTTCATATCTACTTGTAGTTCAGCACAGCTGGACTGAAAAAAAAGTGAACTTCCTGACTGACATTCTTCAGCAGTTTAATGCAGAATAATAATGGAGTTTAAATCACTAGTTTACCAAAAAGTGTCATTCTGAGTGAGCAAGCATAGAAATGAGAAGCAAGCTGTCTGTCAGAAAAAAACGTTACCAAAAGAACTCAAAAATACTAGTAGAACAGAAAAGATAAAAAATAGAAGACAGCACATTGCTTGTTAAACTATGGGCCTGACATCCTAGTTATTCATACAGTTTTTTATCATAAAACTAAATGGTCAGTCTATTACAGGCTATTTACCATTTACTATTCAAATACTGCTGCTAGCTTTTTATAAAGCCAAATTATCTCAGTAAATAAATTCCAAATAATCAACGTCTGAGTTTAAAAGTTCAGTTGCATTAGTAAAATCCTTTAAAATAAATGAGTGTAGTGATTATGTACATAACTTGAAGTACTGCACTGCACTGAAAAATAATTTGAAACAGTGAAGATAAACTCCTTAAATACCTAAGAAACTTGAGGCAGTACTTTAAGAAGGAGAAACATAACTAGAAAGAAATAGAGAAAAGACAAAGAGAAATCTGACATGTTTATAACTTTGCAGAGAGGATCATACTATGTCTTTAAGATCATTATAATAAGGTGAAGCTCTCAGGTGAAGCTCTATATATCCTCTTACAAACTTCGTAATTTAAAAAAAATTGACAGGAGCTGTTATAGAAGTACAATGCATTTGAGATGATCTTCACAAATTTTATATGAAGTCCACTGCTGTGCAAATTCACACAAAAAATGTGATTTTAGAACATGAACAGTATTTTTATAAGAGTATTTTTGGAATTACATGTACTAGATTAACTAACATGGGATATCCTCATCAGTATAAAGAAAGCTTCTGTAATCCAGTGGTGTACACCTAAACCAAAATGGCACGCCTAAACCTAATAAGGTGTTTGTTCACTGTTTAGGATACATCCTCAGGTGTGTTTTGGCCGGAATAGTTAATAGCATAGTTAATGTTTTTCATTATATAACTTTTATTGTGTAGGTTAAACCTGTTTTTAGGGGAGACTCAGAAACATAAATGCAACGATAGGGTTTGAAAACAATTTTTCCTTTCAGTACTTTTTATTTCACTGTGCAGCTAGTGTAGGGATGTAAAACTGTATGAAAAAAAACCAACTTGAATATGAAATGTGCACTTCAATATGAAATGTATAGGATTTCTAATTTCCTCCAAGTAAGACATCCCTTACCCTCTCTGGATTGTCTTTTCATTGGAGTTCCCATCTGTCCCATATAGTATGGGATTTTTGTGTAGCAAGTTCAAACCCTACATTCTTTATTAAAAGTCATACAGTATAGTATTTCAGTTATTCTGTACCCACATATTTTTGGCTCTTCTGATGTTGCAGTTGAAGTCACTACATGGAAAAGAGTCTTGTCAGTCATATTTCTTTCTTATTCTTTACATCACTGCCCAGCTGTTTCACTATGTCAGCTGGGAAGCAGAAGCAGGAGTGCCAGAAACAGGTGATGGAAAGGATAGACATGAAAATTAAAAGAGCATCTGATGGCAGAAAGCTTTTATTGCTAACTGCTTATTTTCAATTAAAGTGACAGCAGTGACTGCACAGATGAGAGCTAACGTTCTGGCCATTTTTAACAAGAAACCTGCCAACTAGATTTCTATTTTATGCCTAACCTAGAATAATGTATGTTTTCCTCAAACATATAAAATAAAATATTTATTTACTAGGTGAATAAAATCTATGCATCATAAGAAATATTTCTTACAAACATTTTCAAATCTAACAGGTATAATTTTTCTAAGTTACAGGATACTAAAAACATGGTAGATGCCAGTTCATTCACCTCAGGAACTAAGGACTTTTTCCACTCTTAGCACAGTTTTTACTTTCATACTTTCAAACAATGAGATTTGTTTTGGCTCATTGTTAGGTCAAATGCTAATTATAAGTACTGTTATCAGTTGTCATGGTTTAGGGTCAGAGCAGCCTGCTAGACCTATAACAGATGCTCTCTGTTAACCCCCCCATCCCTCCCCAAAAGGGAAGAGAAAGAGAATAGGGGAGAGAGACTTAGTGATTAGAAAAAGAAATTTTAACAGCTTTAATGAAAATAATAATAATAAAAATAGAATATATACAAATATATAGAAAACCAGTATTGAACCCAACCACCACTGATGCTGTAGAGCAGGCAATGGGGGAGTCCTCAGACGGGAGCTGTGTTCAGGAGCTGGATTCTGGTACCAGATTCAGGAACACACCAACTCTAATCAAAGGCAGAATGGACAGAGTCCTCCTTGGATGCTCTGAGGAAGGAACTGAAAAAGGACCTGAGCCAAGTCAAGTAAAACTGGCAAAGCACTACAAGAGGTGAGAAGATCCTAGGAGCCCATAAAGAGAGCTAGACCCTCCAGATCCCTCAGCTTGATACTGAATATGACTTATATGGGCTGGAATACCTCGTTGGTCAGTTTGGGGTCACCTGCCCTGTCCACCCCTCCCTGCAGATGCAGCCTTTTACATTCCTGCACCCCCCAGTGTGGTGCACAAGATCCAGCAGTGGCCTTGGTCTGCACACCAATCCTTGGTAGTAACTCTAAACATGGGGTGTTACTAATGCTAGCAGCAGACACTGCCTGTGAAAACAGGCTGCTAACTTCAGAAAGTGCAGTTAGTTAGAAGAATTGAGCTGAAAAGTAAAATCATGGAACAGAATTAGTTCTGTTCTCACTCAAACCGGGACATCAGTGTACTTGGCTGTTGTACATATGCTGAAGCCCTGGGAAAATTGTGATTGACTGCTCTCAAGTCAGCACTTCTAATACAAAGTGTAAAGGACACAGAAAAATAATACAAAAATGAAAAAAAACAATGTGTGTTATTGTAGTTCCTGAGATGGCAATGTCAGCAAGTTCTGTTCTTTTCACTCAGTCTTCCAACATATATAATCTTTTTAACAAATTGCCAAACTGTAAATTTGATTGACTCTAGATACACTGTCTTTCTCAGGTGACACCTATTGTTTTACCTAGGTAATGCACTTTTTTTCTCTGTCATCAGGAAGAGAAAACATCTCTTTCCAATTAAAATGTATAGATCAGGAAAGAAGCAATCCTAATTACATTCTATTTTGTCATACCAGCAATTCTGGGAGGAAGTCAACTGATAGAAGTTTTCTCTATGTAGGGTACAGTGACTTAAACGCACAAGATAAAAACAAACAAAGACAAGTGGGCTATATTCTGAGCTTCAATCAACAGGTTTTAGCTTGTGGTAAGGATAATAAAGTACATAAACTTTTAATTCTTCTAATTACGTCTGGGATTTTTTTTTTTCTTTTCCCATGTCACTTAGGTAATAGGCTATAAAAAAGTAAGTATGAGATGAAGTTCTCAATTTTGTAAACTTTCTTTCCCCCATAGGAGATTTTTTTTAAAGTGCAATTTCAATGCTTGGGGTTTTTTTTGTTCTTCAGTTACTTCAAAATTGCTAGATATTTGTGGAGCATTTTTAGAGAACCCAGCCTGCTTTCTAATGTGAAATTCAGAAGAGGGTTAGGAAAAGAGCAGTTACTACGTAGTCACCTTTATTTTCAAAAGTAAAATTATCTAAGATCTGAAATACAAGAATTTCTGTAAAAATGATATATTAGTTAGCATCTTCTGAAGCAAGGGCAAGAAACTCACCATCAAATGAATGAACAGATATTTTGGTAATAGGAGAGGTATTACACAAATTTCAAGGGTTGCAGTGGTCAGTCTATGCACTGAGGGGCAATACAGTCCAGAAGCACCTCAGAGGTTTCTCACTGCAACTGTAGTTCTGAAATAGTTCAGTCATTTACATAACTTTGAGGATACCCAAACATGATATTTTTTTTTTTTTCCTACACACATCCATTTCTAAAAACAAGTTGTGTCATTTGCTTTAGAACTCATTAAATGAATTGATGTAAGTTTTTTGGATATTGTTTAGTAGAATTTTCATTAACTTTATTTTGTGAGATTAAAAATAAGATGAGCAACCCATAATATTCTCCGATATAACCTGAAGGAAATAGTTATTGCAGATTATTTTTGGTTGACAACAACACACATCACACACAGTCTTAAATAACCTGCTTAATAAAAATACTACACAATGACATCTTAATGAGGAGTGATGTAGAAGCACTTAAAGACATGAACCTGCATCTGCTCCCAGTGGTACATCGTTCCATATGTATTCCCACTGAAAGCAACCGTGAGCAGAATTACTTCCTTAAATTTGGAAGAAACATATCTAAAGCATTTATGTTTGGATGTATGTGTTTATCTTATATTGAATTTCAGTACAGGACTCTTAAGTGACCATGTCAAATATGAGTTTTAACTGAGCAAAGACTAGAAGATCTAATCACCTTAATGCAAATTTTCAGAAATCAACGAAAATAAATAGAGTGAGATGAGGAGGAAAAAGTGACGATTAAATGTCTCTCCTTCTGCAAGTAAGTAAATAGTTCCAGCAACCTGCTGTTAAATTATTACACAAACCCTCAGGTTATAAAATAAAAGTACAGCTATTCCACATTACTTTTTCATGTCCTTTTGTGAGGTTAGAATGGCACTAAGTTAGAATGATGGATCAACTGGGAATCTTTACAAAGACTGTTGCCCTCTTGAACATTTATTGATGGTGTTTTCACAGATATACAGGAAATTATAGCATAGCAGCAACAGCAATTTTAGAGGTGAGACCAAGGGACTCTGAAGGTCTCAGAATAGTAAGGGAACACCTGCATTTTGTGGAAAACTAGCAGTTGGTGCTTGAGTTTGTTAGCTGTAACTTCTCCACAAAGGAGTGGTCTCTGTGGTCTACTTAAGAGTTGGTATAGTTAATATATGTAACAACTCCATGTTGGTAAATGATGGAGTTTTTCATCATTTTTGAAAGATTCTGAAAACACATGACAGAGTTTTACTTTGATTTTGTTTTCTGATACATAATAGAACTGGAGAGAGATGACAGCAGGAATACCAGAGGGTTTAATAAAAAGCCTATATGAATCTTCTCAGTTTTAGATGCACGTAATGACCTCCACTATGCTAACATCATTTTGTGAAAAATACTGTCCTCTGGGACCCTACATATCCTGACAGATTTAGTGCCACACTGTGGTCTAATGGCTGACCTGAATGGAGGGCAAAAAAAAGCTGTATTCATTGGAAGAGCAGGGGGGAGACTGCAGTAAAGGCACCTTCCCTGTCAGAGTTCTGGAAAGGTGGTGTTAGCCCCCTTACTCTTTCTAATGCCTGCCTGTTACTTTTCCCCATAAACTTTCTCCGGGGCATTGTAAACAACAGCAAACACATTGGCTGAGCAAAAAATTCTTTCCCCTTTCTAAGCACAAAGCCTGTAACTGGACCTACAGGTCTTCCTCAGAGTCCTCAAGAAAATGGACTTCCATTAACTTTTTTTCTAGTTTATGATTTATCATGTCTTATTATTTAATACTCATTGAAATTTGATGTTTGCAGATAATGGGGCACTTAGTTTCATTGGAGTCCATATTTGTATGTAAGATTTTACATGCTATAGCTTTCACACATGCAGATTTACATCCACAAAATGTGTTTAGACTGTATAGACTTTTTTCTTCAATGGAATACACGTGTAATGGAGTACATTTTTTTTAATTTGGCTTTTCTTTTATTTGTTTTTCTATTCTTTCTATCACAACTTTAAAAAGCTTGGTTTTTTTCTGTGAATATAAGGGAATTAATTATATAAGGGAATTCTGTGACTATAAGGGAATTTTTCCAATTAAAATGAAACCAGGACATAAGTATGTTTTAAAGCTGACTTGTAATAAATACATGCATCTCTTCTAAAGAAGATCACAGGATCACAGGATGTCAGGGGTTGGAAGGGACCTTGGAGATCTTCAAGTCCAACCCCCCCTGCCAGACCAGGATCATATCATCTAGCAAAGGTCACAAAGGAATGCATCCAGGCAGGTTTTGAAAATCTCCAGAGAAGGAGACTCCACAAACTCTCTGGGGAGCCTGTTCCAGTGCTCTGTGGCCCTTACAGTAAAGAAGTTCCTCCTCATGTTAAGGTGGAACCTCCTGTGCTCCAGTTTATATCCATTCCCCCTTATTCTATCACAGGGCATGAGTGAGAAGAGGCTGTCCCTTTCCTCTTGACACTCAGCCCGCATATATTTATAAACATTTATCAAATCCCTTCTCAGTCTTCTCTTCTCTAGACTAAAGAGCCCCAGGTGTCTCAGCCTTTCCTCCTAAGACAGTCGTTCCAGTCCCTCAATCATCCTTGTAGCCCTCCGTTGGACTCTTTCGAGTAGGTCCCTGTCTGTCTTGAACTGGGGAGCCCAGAACTGGATGCAATACTCCAGGTGAGGTCTCGCCAGTGCAGAGTAGAGGGGGAGCAGAACCTCCCTCAATCTGCTGGACATGCTCTTCTTAATGCACCCCAGGATGCCATTGGCCTTCCTGGCTATATGGGCACATTGCTGTTCCATGGAGAACAGCTGTTCTGCAGAACAGTTATTGAGTTGTTTTTCTGCTTGGATAAGAAAGAAGAACAAGGTCTGTCAAAATAACAAGTAAACACAAATTGTAGCAGATCCTTTGGTTACGTCATCATGCAGGTCTAGTTGTAAATGAAAAGAGCTAGTTTTAAATCTCATAGGGAATGTAGTATTTATTGTGGTGATTATGGCCCAATATGATGAAAGATTTTCTTACATACTTGAACAGCCCAGCTATACTACATTACAGTGCCAGCATATAATCTCCTATTTATATCGTAATTCAAACATCTCAAGTTTTGGGGCTTGTGACATTAAGTATCTTTGCCACTCAATACAGTACAAAAGAATATTGAGTTTTAAACAAGCCAATGGATGGATGACCTTATTTAATTTAAGCAAACACCCCATAGGCCATAGACAGGATAGAACACAATCCCAAACCTCCTGATTTGTCAGTACCTACCACCAAAGCAAAATGGAAAACTTTCAATTTCCTTCCCACCACCAAAAGCTTCACTTAAATTTAAGCAGCTTGTTTGACAAATCAGTTTGCTGGTGATGATGAAAGCTGGAGATCATCATCACACAGCTTAGAGGCCTATGTGTATACATATCTTGCAACAAGGAGCCAGCCACATTCTAGGCAATAGTATCCACATCTGCTAGACATTTTTAAAGGAGACCATAATCCAAACACAGATCAAATTGCATGATTAATGCACATTTAAAAAAAATATTTTTACAAACCTATAGAGAATTCCTGTCTCGTCTGTGAATGTTGCCTTTGCAAATGACAGGGATGATGATGTCGTTGCATATGTATACACATTGGAACAAACCAATCTAAATCAGTAGTGAGAAGTGTTAATAACAAGGTTATATGCTCTCCTTGTTTGATGGGAATAAAAAAATGCTCTAAAATATAAAAATCTAAAGTTGTGTGATACACAACACATAAAAAAAAGTTTAAGGGATTCATTTTTCATTCTTACTTATAGCTTGCAGCCATTGCATTTCCTTAACAAACATTTAGTCTTCTCTAATTTGCTCTAAAAAACAAATACGGTATCGTCAATCCATGTGCAGATTTTCCGTTATATATATAAATTAAATTGAAGTCAGTAGCCATGTTGTATGTATACCTGTGCACTTCTATGTGAGAATTTCACCCATCTGTGTTTTCCAAAAGATCTACAGGGACAGAAATTCAATCTGCACATTCATTTTATGCCATGAAGGACACATGAATCCTAAATTGTCTCTGAGAATCTGAAGATATCAGATTTTAAAATTGTTTGACACTAATAATGCCAAGTTTTCTTCTTAATTAAGATATCTTAATTTCACTTAAGAGGAGTGAAATTCAGTGATTTTCTTTTGCTAATTGAGGGACCATCAAGCTGACAAACAGCATGTTATTAATTTAAAGACAGTCAAAATAATCATGCTTCTCAGAGATTATAATAGGCAGTTACTGACAGTGGTGACACAACACATTTCATTAGTAAGTCTTCTGTCACATGTCATAGCTATTCTGCCCTTAAGATAAAAAAAAGCAAAACAAAAAACCTTGGTAATGGAATTAGCCTTATGTTGTCAATCAAAAAGCCAGTACATCAATTCTATCTATAATTCAGACTCAAATCTAAATTTAGTGACAGAACATGCAGGCCACTTAAAAAAAATAATTAAAAAATCCCTGAGGTCTCATTTTATATTATTCGTCAACTATAAGGCGACAAATTTTTTTTTTCCCCTCATGTATTAAAAAAATCACTATTTGGCTAATTCAAAAGAACCAATATAATTAATATTTTGAAGCACAAGTTTATCAAATAATTTAGAAGCTAATTGCCTCAAATATAGTGCTGGACAAAAGCAGATTCCAGCTCTGTAGTTCATTCATATCTTGATATCTCACAGCTATGTATAAGTTGAATTCCATATCTTGATGCCTCAAGTATGAGTAACATGATTTATGTTGGTTTTGTACCTGACATTTATTTGTTTCTCTTCTCTGACAAGATGAGAAAATAATGTGTCTTGTCTTGTCTCAACACATACCACTCAAAATCCAGTTTACAAAACTGGAGAAACATGCATCTTTTTGACATATACATGATTCAGAATCAGTTTAGGTATTTGTGGATGAGATTTTACCCAGTATCTTGTTCAGCATACACTGTGCTTTCTCTTTCACCTTAAGCCTTTAATGTGTGCAGGATAGATGCAGAGTTCAGCAGTTATTTTTATTCCTTCGCATTTTATGATAGTATCTTGATTTTGGCAGCCCGTAAGCAAATTGTGACAATTCAGCCAGGTATTATCACTAGGGACTTCATAGATCTTGTGCTCTTAATGAGCTCAGTATCTCACTAAGCTTGACCACTGTTGAAGAGATCTTTTTCTTACTTTTCACCAGGAAACATTTCAGAGCAGTCAATGAAATTTGAGTTAGATTGGCAGAGATTAGCAGTAAAATTCTTTTGAAGAGTTCAACAGAGAAAAGAACAGAATGAAATTTGATGATTATGAACAGAAATACAATTTTTTTACACAGAATATGCAGCAATGTCAGAATTATATTCTCCTGGCTGCATCCAAATAAGTTTCAGCAACTATTGTAAAAATCAGTGATTTTTAGTGTCAAAAATTGAAACTGCTGCCTACGGTATCATTTGTCTCACTAGAAGACAACAAAGAGCCCAATTATCTCATGTTTTCTTTAGTCAGAGTCAGATCACTGAAGCAGAAATTGCATATCTTTTGTGTAGAGGCTGGATTGCTAAACTGAAATCAGTTGCTCACCTTGTTCATTTTAGCATGTCCTGTCAGGAGTAGGGTATTGTGAGAACTAGAAACAGCAGTCTTGGGATAGATTTGGGAGAACCATCCCTTTACATGTTATCTCTTACATTTTATTTATACATTTGCAGAATTCCTCAGGTGTGTCAGTTAATATGTTAAAATAATCATTGCTGAATATGAAACTTTTATTGTTGTGATTTAAATTAGAATCACATAATTATTTGACCTAAATTTTCTAATTTCTCTTTCTGTCACTAACCTGTAGCTTCTCAGAAAACCAGGGTCACCATTGTCTGTCAGTGTTCCTAAAATATTATAATTTTTTGTTATACTCCTAATGTTGATAATATACCAACTTCTGAAAAGCTGTACTCCAACAAAGGCCAAAACCAGCAACTATCCTTCTGGCCAAGACTTTACCATACTAGTTTAAGCCAGCCTTCATTTAAATTTTTCCTGAAACCCAAACGTCAATAGCTGAAATAGATTGAAACTGTGGGAAGAACTGTGAGAAGCATAACAGAAATGGAGCCTTGTTGCTCCAAATGAAGAGGAAAGGTGAGATTTTTCTGACTACTTTTTTGGCATGAGACGGAAGAAGACTGGATGGGCTTGCTTGCCTTGCTGTGTCAATATGTATAGTCTCCAATGTAGTAACTTTCTAATTGAAATCTGTTTGGAAAAAATGCCAAATTGGCATAGTGAATAATTAAAGTGAATAATTGGCAACATCTTTGTGATTGATACAGTCTGTTGGTGAAACTTGCAATTCACATCTTTCTACTGGTCTTCAGTCATTTTCACAGCCATCTGGTTTAGCTAACACTTTTGTATACTCTTATTCCCAGTTAATTGAAGTGAGAGTTTTCAGATATACTGCTCTAAAGAAGAGAGAGGAAAACTGTTTAAATGGTAGCTAAAATGCAACCAATATTTTACATGTTTACACTTCAGATTCAATTGATGTTTTGTATAAGCTCAGAGTAGTTATATTTAATTCTGCTGTAGTATATCATGCTACATAGCTCTATATGACAACTCAGCACATTTTGGAACAACATTACCTTGAAATTCAAAACTTTAAATACTTTTAAAGCAATATACTGATGCATAGCTTGAAAATTAATTTGAAGTTCTTTCTGAACCCTGGATAGTCACTGAATTACTATTTCATACACCAAGTATTTATCCACGAGACAAATGGAAGTTATATTCAGAAAACATCACAAAGGGAAATAAACTAACAACATGTAGATCTTATCTGTCTTCTGTCTAGCAAAAACTTAAGAAGACTTTTTACAACTTAATTTAAAAGGCAGATCTATGCATGCTGCAGTTTCCTGAAGGAGTTTTTGTTTATGTTAAATATTTCCTATGTAAAAAATAATTTTAGCTACTGAAGTTCCATGTATTTCTGGATGGCCCGGTTAGTAACACATTTTTAATATTGCTCTACACTCTCAATTACAAGGTTAAGGTTATAGATATTTACTTAAATATAAGTCTTTGAGATAAAATAGTACAGACAGTTTATTTTAAACAGTATTCTGTATGATTATTTTTACTTTCTCAGGGTAAGTTTAATAAAAGTACACCACATAGAATAGGGTGATACCTTTCCATCTGGAAGTTTTCTACTGAAACCATGAAAAATCTGCTTCAGTTTGGCATGTTTGAGGAGAACATTGTGGTTTGAAGTTACTCAATAGAGACATGTATGCATGTGAGAGGAGATATATATTCCAGGTATACTGGAAGTATCCCATCCTCGGACAACAGAAACCAAAAATAACTTTTGCTATGACTACAGCTGACAGGGTTTGCTGTGTAAACAGTATCAAGCATAGGAAGTGAAAGTGGAGTTATCTCTTTTATAAAGAATACTAAATATCTTTAACAAATAAGTGTTGTATCTTTTAATACACACACACAATCAATTTTTGTGTTGGTAAGTAGTCTGCTTCTTTATAGACATGCAAAACACCGTGTTCATGCCTGTTACCAATGGAAAATTACTTCATGTGCTTGACTATCCTTCAGGCAGATACACATGAGAACTAACAAAGAAAATCAAAATAATAAGTTTGATGCAAAATTGTGATTTAAAACTTTTTTACAGACCCATAGGCATGGCTAGACATATTTTCTCATTCAAATTTACCATGGCAGTGTATGAGGAAAATGCTAATTTCGACAATATTTTAATAGATTAAAAAAAAAAAAATAAAATTACTTAGAACAAGCTAATGCAGAAAGAAAAAGCATTTACAAAGAGCACCAATATATAACTTTAACTTGTTATGGAAGATGCTACAAAATAATGAAGAAATATTTTACAAAGACACGTGCAATTACAAAGTTAAATGCAAAATGACTGTAGAAATATTTGAGAAATAAATTTTAAACTTATATCCAGAAATGTATGTTAAGGAAAGTCCTTCTAAAAGCATTAAATGAGGATAAAACCAGTAGATATATCAGCAAGAAATGTGTGATGTTACTATTCCTCCTGTTGAGTTGAAATAAATAATGGATGACCTTTTATTTGTATGGGTTATAAGCAATCTTTATACCACACTCTGAAATGTACAGTGATTCCCTGAGCCTAGGTATCATGCTATTTAGGATATCCAAGAGAGCTGGTGTTCTTACAGCCCATTTGCCACCTTTCTGGTCCTGTCCAAAGGATATTCTGCCTACTGAAAGCTTCATACCTCAAGCTATGGAGCATGTGAGAAGGAGGCCTCACTTTGGCATCATGGTCTTGGGACTGGTCTAACTAACAAGAACTGTGAAAGACATTTACAAAACCAGTACTTGACTTACATGAAAAAAATCAGAAAATGTCAGATCTCGTAACAGGTGAAAGAAAAGCATTACCAAAGAAGATGAACTGAATTAAGACTGAAAGGGGTTTGATATGATATTCAGGAATTATTAAAAGGATTGTGTTCAGACCTAATGATCTGCCAGTGTTTCATGGGTCATAGAGATCTTCAGCAGGCATTTTGGGACACCTAAGTTAGACTCTTGATCTGGCTTCTTTGAAAAAGCTTCCCTTTTTCTTCTGATTGTAAAAAACACCCCTCTGGGAATCATCTCCCTTGGCCCAAATTATCCTTTGCAGATATTTCCATTAGTCAATTCAATATAAAAGATAGTAACAATGGCAAATTGCACTTAATAACACCTCTTTATTCATTGAATAAAGGTATTGGTGCCAAAATTTTCTGCAGTATTTGAGTGTAAATGGCAGTGTTTCATTGAAAGTGATTAATTTTATTACGTTGTACGTTCATTTTGCAGTCAATAATTTGATGATGATGCATTTTTCTCACATTTGCTTTAAATGTGAGTGCAATTAAACCTGGCCAATCAGGACATTAATAATATTCTGGCTGTGTGGAAGTGATAGATTTTTCTGTGGTGCACTGTTAGCTTGATTGAATGGTACACTTTTTAGTTATGAATAAGTAAAAGATTTTTCAATTTGCATATGTAATCTGGAAAAATTAAGATTTAAAAAACTTTGACAGACATTTTTGTAGAACGGGGATGAGAGATACAGTTAACTTATATTACTCTGAAACCTTTTCAGCTTCCAGTCTATGTTCAAAGTTAGTTCAAAAATAAGAAGGTATGCAAATCACAAAACAACATATAAGAATATGAGATAATGCAGAAATATCTATTTACATGTTTGTCAACTAAATATGAGAGCTTAAAACTGGAAGAGTCATTCAGTCCAATCACTACTACACTGGGAACCTAATTCATGGGAACTTTCATGAACTATAATACATGGGAACTTTCATAAATTTAGGAATTCCAACGATACAAGTAGAAAAATGATTAGTGAGCAGCACTGCTGTAAATAAAATAAAAACCTTGATCTTATACTTAATAGAAATCTCCTTGTCTGTAGCTCGAACATATTCATGGTAATTTTCTACTTTCTTGCTCTTGTGACAACAGTGCCCTTCAACTTTAATAACGCTTATTTCTTTCTAATGTTTACCCCCAGTGCATGTAGAGATGGCAGTCATATCGTCTCTCACTATTTGTTTTGTTAGGCAAAACAAGTCTTCTTCATTTATTCTCCACTTAGAAGATAGACTGTCATTTTCCTGCTGAGAGGCATGGTATAATTAGCTCAAGAACAGTGCTACTGCAGCTGCACAGCTTCTGAGCTTGGGTTGAATCCTCCGTACTGGAAATGTGAATATATATGTCCATCTGTGTGGGATAACCCTTCTTATCCTTTTTTGTATCTTGATCTGAATAAATCCTTAGTGAAGGTATATGGCCAGAATTGGACACCATAGGTCTGAAGGAAGGGATGTTGGAAGGACAACTGGACCATGTGAGCAAGGTCTGAATTAAGTCTATTCAAAGAATAGGCTGCCACAATATTTGCCTTATAGAAGAAATTAAGCAAGAAAAATATACTTCTGAAAACAGTTTTCAGTATGATCCAAACTCTTCCCTATGCAGGAGGGAGTGACTACAGGATTTTTAATGTGTAACATGGTGCATGTAAAAAAATCAAAGTATACAGAAACAAGAGACAATAGTTTCAGCTGGCCATAGTAAACTTTCTTTAAAGAAAAGGGGGCTCATAGATTGATGTTTTTTATGTGCTGCATGTTTACCCTGCACCACACGTGTTCACCCACCCTCC
The DNA here is from genome assembly GCA_027560015.1 of Chloroceryle amazona. Lineage (NCBI taxonomy): Eukaryota > Metazoa > Chordata > Aves > Coraciiformes > Cerylidae > Chloroceryle > Chloroceryle amazona. Next base: position 21,460 of record JANHFX010027095.1, on the reverse strand, counting down.
TTTTACAGCCACTTGGTTTACTAAAACTGTATGGAAACCCATATTTCAAAACTGTCAGTTCCAAGTCTTTCTTTCCAATTTGCAGAACTTTATTCATCTCACTGTTAGACAGCCGAAGTGACTACATCCTTTCCACTTCACTTCTTCTAAAGCAAAAAAAAAAGTTGCCTGAATTTTGCTAAAATGCTAAAATGTTGTCCTGGGAGAATTACTGTGCTAGAGTTTTACAAGCACTGTCATGGATACATATGTAATCACTTGGGAAACTCTGAAAGATAGCAGTATATAATTTCTTCTGTATCTCTAAATCCAATATATAAATAAACCAGGTTTTTTTGATCTTTATTTTCTATGATTGTGACACGGTAATCTGTGAGGTCTTGATTCATTTTATACCGTTAGGAATCCCTTGAAGCAATGTTCCTAGAAATATCTCTCTTGGTTAAATGGAAGCAGTTGATGTAATCTGAATGTGCACATGTGGAGGAAGGGTAGAGAAGAAAGAGGAAGCGTAAGGAGTGGAAAAAAATAAGAGTGTAACAACTTCTTCCATACATACAGCTATATATTTATTCACTGCTCACTCAGAAGTGGTCTATGACACATAGGGTTATTCCTGTACAAATTACAATTCAGTGATTTGCTTTATGACAAGATGTTCTAATAGCAGTGCATTGTCATAACGTCATTGCAAAGCCTAGAGATGTCTTTGACAGATGCAATTATTTTTTTTTAGACATATGATAATAAGAACAATCTATGTGTTATGTGGTGTAAAAAATACAGTAACCAAGGTCTTCAGCTGACACAGTGACACTGACAGAAATACAGCATAGACTTGTATAGAGGTAGTAAAAATAAAAAAGCTTACTAGGTTAAACCTATGAATGAATTTGCCAGGCAAGCCAAGGTGAGATTTTTTTCATTTTTTTTTATATCATGCCTTAATATGTGTTAGAATTCAAGGTGTCTGGTGAACTATACAAAGTTTTGACAAAAATTGTGATGACTGGCAAATGAGCAAAAGATAGAAGTCTACAGCAACAAGGTATACAAAATGATGCCTGGATTTCCAGTTTGTGACAAGATTGAAACTATAGACAGAAATAGGTGATTCTGCAGTTTCTTCAGGTTGGAAGTAAGACACTCACCTGACAAGTGTTTTCCCTTTGGCTTACAGAAAATATACTATGAATAATACAGAGTGAAGAAATAGAGATTTTTTTTTTTCCTAGGATGTAGATGTGAGGAATTCATAGTTTTCAGTAGCAGCATACTGTGATTCAAAAAGGGAGAAAAGAAGTAGTGTTTGGACAGTTAATTTCAATGAAAAAGTTTTATAAGAACAAGTTAACCAACTTTTTACTGATTTATCTGTGAATCTATTTTGGTGTTATAAGTCTTAATAATGAAATGCTGGTCTTAAATGCACACAACTACTTGTTCTTTCAACAATAATACATAAGCAGTGGCAAAAGATTTTATAGACATTCCAACAAACCATTAAGTCAAAGGCAGAATGACTTTGGACAACTAATTTGTATGATAATGAATGGCCTACCTACATGTTAAGTGTGAATTGAGCTCTGTGTCAAATGGTTTGAGGTTACTCTGTCTAATTCAGTAAGGTTTTTATAGACATATTATGATTAATATTAGTTTATCTGCTTCTGTTCCAAAGAACGAAACTTTTGTTTGGCAGACAGGTCTTTGTGTACATTTTCAAATAGTGTATTTGTCTCTCTGAGACAGACAGATCTTTATCATTATATTCTTAGCTGCTGAATATAATATTGTTTTGCAAATCTTTCCTATTATTTCACCACATAGAGTAATTACGTCTGGATTTTTAATTTTTTTTTTGGTATAGCTCAATTCTTTTCAAGATGGAGACACAGGAAAGATTTTAATATTGTTCATTCTGCTTCATTCGCTGGGGAATTAAAACACAATTAGTTGAAAGAATGAGAATATATGGAAAAAATAACAAGGGACTTTTAACCAACGTGACAAAATGACACTTGTGATTGAAAAGCCAAACTTGCAGAAAGATTTAATATTGTTTCCTTGATTCCCATCAGTGTTAGGACTGTTTGAGTAAAAAATCAAGGGCTTTTAAAGAAGAAAACAATTGTTTTTACCTCACCTTAAGAAAATGTAATACAAAGGCATAAAACTGTACTGAAGTAGATAACTACTGTGGAAAATTTCAGTTCAAATGCTGGAATTATGGTAAAGTATAAGCACTTGGAAATATAATCTTACAGTGGGAAGATTCTGTGTAATTTTTAATCATAGTAATGCTACCAAGATCAGGCCTTCCGCGCTTTATTTATTATAGTGATTTACAAGTTTTAGGTTTAAAAATCTCTAAAAAGTAACTGGTAAAGTATGGTTGGTTCTAATGGAACTGAATGAAGTTTTAAATATTCATTTTGCATGATTTAAACTACAATTCTGAAAATGATAGCTTAAAGTGTGAGACCCTTTGTCCCTGAAATTCAAATAGCCCTCTTGTATGGTGATTGGTATGAGAATAGTTTTATGGTAAGAAATCTATGTGATCCAAAGGCCAACACAAAATTCTTCAAATAATCATAGTGATGATGACAATGATTTAAATGTGAACAACATGTAATACAAATTTTTTTAGCAATGGTATTCTCATGTAAGGATACATTAAAAGTGAATATTACATAAAAATACTTCCATTTAATGAACAGAAAACCAGATTTAAATTATTTTGTTGATTTCATGGAAGTGACTCTGATGAGTCACTTTGATATAGTGGCAACTTCTGTGTCCTAAAATAGTTTATCAATTATTTTATGGTCATATATACTCATTGTTCTGTATATATTATGTGAAGTTAAGTTCAGTTAAATGTTTACTGTGAGTCAGGGTCATAGTTGACATAAGGAAGTGTTAGGCAATGTTTATACAATTTTTTAACCTGTAGTGTGAATTCAAATAGTACCTTAGAACTCAGTATATTAATTGGTGCTCTCTTCAGAAAGGACTAGTGCTTAGACTCATTCAGACTATGTAGAGTGTTAGTGGGATCTGCAGTACATACAAAATATACCAAAAAATGTGTTGTGATCAGAATAGTAAGAATGTTTGGGGAATCAGGTAGATAAAACCAGAAATTAATCTTTTATTATTTAAAACATCTTGGATCTTGTGAAATGTATCTAATGTGGTCAACAGCATGACAATGTATCTGTTTTTACTTTGTCCTGCATATGATTACCCTCACTGCATAGTAGCAGTTTCTTCTTTTTGTTTTTATGGTCGACATAACATTTTTAATCTGCTGTAAATATTGCAAAATGTCTAATGCAGACTGACTTCCAACAATTCTTATCTATTCCTTAAGTTTATGTGTTTCCTTTTACTGTATTTCTGATATGTTTGTTGTAGTGGTACCACAACTGTAACCTG
>JANHFX010027095.1:0-17916 GCA_027560015.1 Chloroceryle amazona | reverse complement strand
CTATTCCTTAAGTTTATGTGTTTCCTTTTACTGTATTTCTGATATGTTTGTTGTAGTGGTACCACAACTGTAACCTGTACAAGAACCATGAACACCTATACATCTTTCTCACCATATTGTTTCATCTAGTGCAGTTTTAAATTTTAGCTCACCAACTATATGTGAAAAAGATCAGGGATTTCATGAATATTATGTGCAAAACTTTTAATAATAAGAGATTTCATCACTTTCCTGTGTTATAATCTCAATGTTCTAATTATAAAGCATATAAAAGAGAAAACATGAGTGGGAAAATGACATGTTTCAGTAACACAAAATATGGCACACCGAAGAGTTTTGTCATTTGATTAAACCTTTGCCTTTAAAATCATAATTTTTGATGCAAGCTAAGAGTTTATGTTTAGGCATTCTAACAGTTTAAAGTGTTCTCAGCACAAGTCCCCTGGTGGCCTTTCTTAATCCTAGAGTGCTCTGTGGAACAGGAGTGAAGCTAGACTGCTGCATGATATCTATGACAGTTCAAAATACAGTGGTTTTGAATTTCTAAGGCATAGAATATATCATTGTTAACTTGCTCTGTCAGCTTTCTTTTAATTTTGTCTGTTATCGAAATTTTATTCACAGACCAGAGTAAATTTGTGTCAAAGGTAATGGCATCATAAACCTCTGAAATAAACCAAATACTTAAAACTTGAGTTTCTTAATGATGTATAAATACAGGATTATAAGTTATTCCTTCTTTACTGTTCTTTGATAATTTAACCTATGTCTAGCCCTTGGTTTCTCTCTGACAATTCCTGCTTACATACATATCTGTGAGACTCAAAGTTTTATAATTATATAAATACTTCATTAAGAAAGTAAAATCTCATGTACTAATAAAAAATACAGGTATAAATATCCACCAGCCAAGTAAACAGTATGTTCACTTTTTCTTTGTGTGAAAATTACTGATATTTAATAAATAAATAAACTCTACTTTTTCAAAGTATACTATTTTCAAATATATTAATGTATACCTTAAAGCTTCTACTATGTGCTAATACTGAATAAGTGACTTTTAAAATATAATGTAGTATAAATACTCAAATTATATTCTTCCATATTCAACATATCATACTTGATGCACTTAAAGTTTTGAAAAACTGCTGCAAGCATTGGTATCTGGTGAGGCATTGGAACAGGCTGCCCTGGGAGGTGGTGGAGTCACCATCCCTGGAGGTTTTCAAAAGCCATGTAGATGTGGCACTTCAGGACATGGTTTAGTGGTCATGATAATTTTGGATAGATGGACTTGGTGATCTTAGAGTTCTTCTTCCGCCTTAATGACTCTGTGATTCTAAGATCTCTCCTAGAAATGAGATGTACTTTAGTCAGATTTTGCAGCTAGAGAACAGATAATTTTCAAGACTGTTTTTCTAGTGTCAGGGCGGCCCCTTAGACCTATAACAGATGCTCTCTGTTAACCCCTCTCCCTCCCTAAAGGGGAAGAGAAAGGGAATAAGGGAGAGAGACTTAGTGATTAGAAAGGGAAACAGCTTTAATGATAACAGTAATAAAATAGAATATGTACAAATATATACAAAGCCAATATCGAACCCAACTCCCCTGATGGTAATCACATCACTGTCACAACTGATGCTGTGGAGCAGGCACTGGGAGAGTCCCAGACTGGACCCTACAGCAGAAGGGAGCTGTGTTCAGTAGCTGGGTTCTGGTTCCAGATTCAGGAACACAACGATTGGGATTAAAGGCAGAATGGACACAGTCCTCCTTGGACGCTCTGAGGAAGGAACCAAAAGAGCACCTGAGCGAAGCCAAGCAAAACTGGCAAAGCAGTCCAAGAGGGGAGAAGAGCCCGGGAGCCCCCAGGGAGATGGTGAGCAAGCAAGCAAGCAAGCAGGCAAGCTAGCAAGCAAGCAAACAAAACTAGCAAGCTAACAAAAAAAACCAAACAATCAAACAAACAAACAAAAACAAATCAAAACCCATAAACCCTCCAGATTCCTCTGTTTTATAATGTATATGGGCTGGAATACCTCATTGGTCAGTTTGGGGTCACCTGCCCTGTCCGCTACTCCCTGCAGGTGCAGCCCTTCACTCTCCTGCACCCCCAATGTGGTACAGAAGATGCAGCAGTGGCCTTGGTCTGCACACCAATCCTTGGTAGTAACTCTAAACATGGGGTGTTATCCCTGCCAGCAGCAGACACTGACTGTGAAAACAGGCTGCTGACTTCAGAAAGTGCAGTTAGGTAGAAGTACTGAGATGAAAAAAACTTTGAACAGAACTAGTGCTGTTCTGACTCGAACCAGGACATCTAGTCATAGCAATTAGTCTTTGCTAATTGCCAAAGTGAAAAAATTTTTCTAAGTCTGATACCGCATGTGTTCCAACTGCGATTATTTCAACAAGGTAAGGATTCAGTGTTGACATGCAGATATTATTGTTTATAACAAATTATATCATAATAAGTGGTGAAACACTCATTCTTATGTCAAAGATCCAGAAAGGCCTGGTAGGGAATTTCACAAAAACTTGTCTTTTATCTATATTGCTGATTATGAGACAATAATTACTATAGCCATTGGAATACAGATACTATTAAAACACAACAGTCCTTGGAAATATCATATTAAAAAGAGATTCTGTAAGAATTTCTAGTGTTATTTCAGCAATTTAAACTTTTAATTTCCACATTTCTGGAAAAAAAAAAAAAAAACAGGAAAAGGTTATTGCCATTTTCTGTCAGTAATAAAATATCTTTATTACCTGTTACTTGTGTATCAGTAAAATGTACGAATGTTCAAGGCATAAGCTGGGGTAAGGGGAGATTTGAATGTTGCATGAGGTAAATTATTTGGAAGTTTTATTTTAAGATTGTGTAACATTGCACAGCCTACCTCCAGGAAAATATTATCTGATTTCATATTTCATACTGTCTTTCCACATGTACATCTTGCCCTTTTTGCCATCCGATTGGATGACAGTACTAATTAAATGAAGATAAACTATGTCAAGATCTAATGTATTTCTTATCCAAACATGAAGAATCAGTCAAAAAAGCATTAAATGACACATGGAATCTAGCCCAAGTATTTCCAGGATGCTTTGCTTTACTTTTTACATCCACTTTGTAATAAAGCAGATAAATAATAGTATCACAAAGCTGGATACTGGATTTATTTGGAGTTGTATTCATATATAAATGTCGGCATCATACTGGATATTATAAAACACCAGATAACAATGATTGCATCTCTCAGTAAGTTAGTTGTGCTGCCCTCAGTGTGATTGGAATCACCTGTTGAAAAAAGTAAGACTGAGTAATGTTTAAGACTGTTTAAGATATCTTAGGTATCCATATAAATTTATAAATTGCAACTGTTTAGTTTCCCACAGATCAGATCATGTCAGAGACTTAGGTGTATGTGCTGGTTTTGACGGGGGTAGAGATAGTTTTCATCATAGTAGTTGGTACAGGCTATGTTTTGGATTTGTGATGAAAACATTGTTGATAACACAGGGATGTTTTAGTTATTACTGAACAGTGCTTACACAGAGTCAAGGCCCTTGTTGCCCCTCATACTACCCTAACACTGAGTAGGCTGGGGGTGGGCAAAAATTTGTGAGGGGACACTGATGGGACAGCTGACACTAACTGACCAAAGTGATCTTCCACATGTTATGCTCATCAATGAAAGCTGGGGTAAGAGGAAGGAAGGGGGAGGCTTTCGGAAGTATGATGTTTGTCTTCCCAAATATCTGTTATGTGCAATAAAGCCCTGCTTTCCTGGAGATGGCTGAATATCTACCTGACAATGGGAAATAGTGACTGAATTCCTTATTTTGCTTTGCTTGTGTGTGAAGTTTTGCTTTAGCTATTAAGCTGTCTTTATCTCAACCCACAGCTTTTCTCATGTTTACCCTTCAGATTGTCACCCCCCTTCTGCAGAGGGGCACTGAGTGAGTGGCTGTGTGGTGTTTAGGTTCCTGATGAAGTTTAAATTACTACAATGAGTATTGCATCTAAGAAAATTAAAAACTCAACATGAATGGGTTGCAGAGCACACATTTTCAATGTTACTTGTTTTAATTTATAGGCCAGTGGCATGACTTGCTTAAGAATGTTGGATAGCAGTCAGGTATTATAAACAGCTAACCAGCTGATGATAAAACTGTGGTGTCAGTTTTACCAGATTGACTCAATCCAGCTCTTTACAAGATCCAACTGTCTATTCATCCCCCTTTGAAGGAAAATGGAGATTGATGGAAATGGAGCAATTCAGTCTGCAAAAACATAACATCTCTATCACTTACAGATAAGTGGTTCCTCTTAGGGCCATATTTACTGTCCTTGAAGAGCCTTACGATGTCTGAACAGGCAACTTAATTTGAGCATTCATATACTTTATTTCCTCCCTTTTTCAATCTATTTCCTGATGGTAGTGTAAATTTTAATTTTTCTGATGTGGTCTTTGTTGTTCTGAATATAAGTGCCTGACTAATTTGCAACCTTTATGACGTATCTTTGTTCTTGTTGCTTCTCTTCAATCTGTTGTGGTGCTTGTTTGAGAAGGAGAGAGATGAGCAGCAGTAATGATGGTGATTTTCTTGCTTGGTTATGTGGTCCAGAAAGGCTAAAGTAAATGAAAAGTAGAGAACGGTAGAATCAGTAGGTTTCTCTGAATCATCTAGTAAGTGGGCAAAGGAGATACACATTCTTGACTCACTGCAGCTCTTATTCTCTAAGTTTCCAGAAGGCTCTATAGTAGTGCAAGACAGATAGAAGGATTCTAAAATTATCAGAGAGTGGTTTTATGGATTTGTTTGAAGTGCAGAAGATACAGGTGCATCTTATTCCATTGTTTTCATGTGTCATCTTCTGCTTTAATTACACTATAAGACAACAAGGTTTTTGAGGGTTTTTAATTGTTGCCTTTTAAAAAAAAAATTGCCGTAGCTTTCTTTCAATCCACAATATGTTTCTATGTATATGTAAATAAATCGAATGCTGGAGTACATATAAAATGTCAGTATTTAAATGTGTTTGTATAAAATTGGTGTGTGTGGGGACAGCATTTATGTAATTATACTTGCTATTATGCTTTTCAAAGTTGGACAAATTTTGAATGGAAGACCATAGACATATTGGAGGCTCTTGTACAGCTGTAATCTGCCCAACATCACTGTCTCGTACATGGATTGTTTCACAGAGTCATCAACAACAAACACTGATCCTTCATTAATATGGTGACCGATCTCACCCTGAATCTTAGCATAAAGTTGTAAGAATGTACAATAAAGTGCAAATTCTTTACTATCCTTTAGTATGAACAGAGAAGTACAAGAGATACATAGACTTGTGTATTTATACTGCTAGAATACAAATGATAATTGTCATTGACCTTTTTGTCAATTTTTATGTTTAAACTTTTCAATTTTTATGATCAACTAATACTTCCCAGCTCCATGTAGACTGGTTTGAATTCTTTAATTAGAGGGATGGCAAAGAGTAGATAACACATTTTAAATGAGAGAAGGTGTTTTGCATAAGCAAAATTCTTTCATTCTGTGGTCAGATAGATTTGTAAAATGATCATTCAAGGGAAAAAATCGTTTAATTTGGACTACAAATTCCAAAGTTTTCAAGTTTTTTCCCTTCTTGATCTGTAATCACAGCAAGTAACTTACTGGTAAGTCTTCCAAGAGAAATATACTACAAATAACAGTAATAATGCAAATAATGTTTAGGCATTAGGTTGTCCTGAGCTGAAAAACTTCTTTTAGTGCATTAACTTCTTTTCAGTATTTGTGGATTGTCATTCTTAATAGAATAAAACCAGCCAGACTTAAACCTCTGATATTTTAATTTCTTCTGTATTTATTTTGCAGTAAATATTGCCGACTGGAATGCATTTCTAAATGCATTTCAAGCTATTTCAACAGTTATGGATTTAACAGTATTTTTGCCCCATAGTTATTTTACATCACTTACAGATAAATCTACCTGGTAAAAGTCAGAAAAGAAACTTTGTACAATACAACTCAGGAACAATTCTATTTGACATACATGGAGATGTTTATTTCTATATTTCTAATAATTATTAATGTTAAAGTATTTAATTAAGAAAATATTTTTGGATTACTTACATATTATCATTGAACACTGTCAGAAAATTTTATGAAATGAGAACAATATTTTTGAAATGGGTTTATTTGCCTTGTACTGCTTCATTGAATTACTTTATTGAGCTTATATTTTTTTTTAATTTTTTTTTTTAATATCTCTGTTAAATAAAAGTCTGTTTTTTTTAAAGCTAGGGGGAGTATTAAGCATATGTGAAGGGATTTACTCATGGTTGGCCACCTGCTGTCTTCAGAGATTTCTCTTTCTCTTCTTCCTTCTTCAGACATCTTGGATGAAGGAAGTTAGCTTTAAAATTAATGGAATAAGAAAAGTTTTGCAATTCAGGCTTTGTCATGTATAGACAATTTCATAACTGATGTAGCAGTGCATGTATTTTATACAGACTTTATTAAGCACATTTAAGGACTGTGATCTTTTTGTAATCTTGGTGTTTTTCCCTTTAAGAAATCAAAACAGAGATGAAAAGAACAGAAACAAACAATGCCACACTTTCCATTTGACATACTCTGCTAAGTAAGATGTCCTTGCAATAATGATGTCAAGTCAAAGTGTTTAGAATCTCAAGCATCTGACACAGGTTTGTTTTCTTACTGTTTTATTATTTTGAGTTCACTTCAGTGATGTGTACAGTAAAAATTATTGCATTCCTAGGGCTCCTGCTCCAATTTATGTTTGTTGAAAAAATTCTGTATACTGGTAAAAATCGGTAAAAGTTAATGAAACCTCATCTCTGGAGGATGACAACATTAAAGTGGTTCAGCTATTTCTGTGAGATAAAGGAAGTGGCCTTGGGTTCTCAGCATCTTACAGTAGATTATCATAACTGCAAAACAATACTTCTGTAGACATATGTCTCAGAAGAAGATGAGAGATTCTCATTTTCTTTTAGGAGAGAGCATTTTAGATATCATAGCAGACAAATTTCAATTCATTCCTGAAAAATAAAAGAAAGGTACATACATTTTCATAACCACTGAGTACTTTTTCCTGAATATTAAATATCTTAGTGACTTGTCAGGTATGACATCCATATTACATTTTCATCGTTCAGTGTTTAGGCATCTCAAACATGAAAGGTGTTGAAAAGGTTGTTTATTTGTTTTTTTTTTTCAATAACCTGTTGGAATTGAATTGTAGAACATAAATGTAAGCTGTCTCTTCTAATGAGTGACACACTTTGCTATGCTTTGTTCTAGTAAAACCTGCTGTTTCTTTACATTAAAATTTTTGTTTGCTTCTTTATAGAGAGTTGTAGTTCTTTTAATGATCTTTAAAATACAGCTCAAAATCTGAGTCAAAGACCAGCATTTTGTCTTCACAAGCAGGTCAGTATGCTGTCTCAGAGACCAGCTTAGAGACCAATACCAATGCATTTCTTGGCATTTTCCCATCACATCCTGAATCATTTTTGCCATCATTGCTAAATGAGGTAAAAACTTTTCCAGAATTTGCTCTTAGAAAAAAAAGATCTGCCAAGATTTAGTATAGCACATATAGTCTGCTGCCAAGTACTATAAGTTATCTGTTTTACAAAGGTTTGGGGAGATCTACTTTCATATTTAGGTTTATAGTTCATGTAGAATTTGAAAAATTAAAGAAGTTTGACTTGATACAATTTTTCTGTAATCCCAGTGGTACTATGGCAGTGCAACATTATGTGTAGATTTACAAGGGGATTAAGGCAATAACATCTGAAATGTAGATCCTCAGAATCCTTGTCTGGTGTGAAAGAAGCTCAATTCCTTGGGCATATAAATTTCTTCTAGCAAAATCCTATAGCTACCTAATTTTCTGCTGCAGGGCATGAACAGAGTTGAAATTCTGACAACACTAATCTGTTTGGAATCTATCTCCTGCCTAAATTGTTGTGGGAGTCATAAATTACAGGTTTCTGTACATGCATTGTACAAAGCCTAAACCTGAAGGCACAGTAAGCAGAAAATAAAATGGTAACTTTCAGTCTTCATTGTGTAGAAGCTGCCTGTAACTCTTTAATAAACATAGAATGAAAAAATACGATACAATACAGTTTTCTGCATGACATGGTTTATGTAGCATGCTACTAAGATACATAAATTTAACAACAGTAGTGAAAGCAAAAACTTCATACACTTTTCCATTATCTTTTGTTGCCCACCTAGTCTAGCCCATTTCATGTATGTCATGTATTCTTTTAAAATGCTTCCAAAAAAATATTTAATCCTATATATATATAGGAAAGTATGACTGTAGTAAGGGTTTCTGTACAGACTGGTAGTAGATTCTATTAGGTAAAAAAAAAACAAAACAACACAACTTGAAATAAAATTAAGAATGGAAAAAACCACATTTTCTTCCTAAATATCTTCATTGGATTCTATTCCAGTTGTCTCTGAAATACATGGTATGCAAAATCTGATTTTCTTTTCCCTCAAATTCTCTTAGAAAGAATTCTTTGTTGCCTACTGTAATGTCCTTCCACACGAGTGGTTAAATGTATTATGTACAGCATGTTTTTTTCAGCAAAATACATAAATTTTAACAATGGTGTAAATATACCAGCATGGAAGTTTTAATGGTTTCTGATGCACTTTTCCAATTTGTTTTCTGATTTCATGTTTTCACTATGGAAGGATGCATGAAAAGTGGTGGGATTACGCAGAGGAAACGAGAAGGTTGATAGTAACCTGCTGTAATATATTTTCTTTCTCAAGAAGTAATATAAAGATTTGTCTTAACAAATCAATTACAGAAAGCTCTTCTGAGTAATACATGATGAGTAGCCAGTCTTTATTCACCCTTGTGCTTTTTGTGATTTCTAAACTTCTGTAACTCATCTCTTTTGCAAGCTAAAAAGTCCTTGACCACAAATCTTTTCAATATATGGAGGCTGTTCTATACCTTTGATAATCTTTATTGTACTTCTTTGAACAATTTATGTTTAGCTGTTCTTTCTGTAGATGACAGAGAATAACTGCATACAGTGTTCAAAGCGAGAGCAACTCATGGATCTGTACTGTGAAATAATGAAGTATTTCTTTGGCTCCTTTTTCTTTTTTAATAAAAATATGAGAAATGGGTCTCTATTACTGAGCTGGTGGTTTCATGGAACTGCCTGTGAGCAACACCACTCCTCCCCCCACCATCCCATCCCTCTGCCAAGATTGTTTGCCTGGTTATTAGCAGTCATTTCAGCATCTCTTCTGAAGACAGTGTATGAAGTTGTGATTATTCCATATAAGCCAATTTATGTTTGTCTCCATTAAGTTTCATACAACATTTTACTGCTGAGTCTGTCAATCTTACAAGATGCTTCTACAAGTCTTCAAAGTCTTCTTTATCTTTAATGTGAGATAGAGTCATCAGTAGTCTGTTTTGCTATGTTACGTATTACTATGTGGCATAGTACACATCCCAGCTCAGACCTCTGCAGAGCTCTTCTGGTGGTATTTCTTTGTTGACTGTTGGGAGACTCAAAATATACTACTACCACCTGTTTCCCTGCCTTTAAGTAAATTATGTAGGTATGCAAGGATCTTCACACTTCTGATGTGCTATGCTTTTATGGTAGGGCTGATTAGTTTCCTTTGTCAAAAGAGTTTTGGCAGTCCATGAAAATTATTTTATCCAGCTTTCCTATATTCTTGTGTGATTAAGAATTATACCTGCATTATAGACTTAGGTAAATAATCTAGAGCACAACTGTCTCTAAATTAACACACAGAAACTGCATGGTTTCAAACAAATTATGCAAGAACTTGAATTGATAGCACAATGTGCTGAAGTTAGTTGGTGTGGAGACTTGTCTGAATACTTGACACTGCTTCATTTCATTATTCTCTGTATTTGCTTGCAAGGAAATGATATTAAAGGCTGGAGAGGAAGTTCAGTAAGAAGAGGAAATAATGAATGGCATGAAGTATTTCAGAAATATGATTTTTTTCAGGGTGAAGAGTAAACTGAAGAGTTTGCTGTAGTGAATCAGCTGTCATAAATGTAGGAGTGCTGAATTTTTATTCAGCTATTATATCTTGAGTACTTCATCCCAATGACAGCATTTTACAGTTATATTATTCTGTATTGCTAACAGGAATGTCTGATTTCTGTTCTGGGAATTGGGAATAGCTGATGAAATGCAGAGACATGACAGCAGTTGTTTTTGGTTTTTGGTGGTTTTTTTTTCATCACTTCAATAATGGCTGTTTGAAGCACAACAGAATTCAACCAATGTGCAATCTCTTAAGCACTGCATCCTTTGAAAACACCTCCTGTTGAAATAGAAATATGTAGGCGGGATGGGGAGGAAAAGGACTGAAAATCACCTATAACACTTTGGTGATAATATTTCATTGAAATAAGGACAAATTTCTTAACTGTGTTTTTTTCTTGAGTATCACGAGAAAAAGTTTCAAGGAAGTATAAACTGAAAATACCCTAATACACATGAAAAGAAAAACAAAAACAACCAAAAAAACAACAAAACTCTCAGAAATAATTTTTAATATTTTTTTTTAATAATTTTGCATTTTATTTTTTAATCAGCATCATCTAAATCTTTATCTAGATGTTACTGCACTGAAATATAACTAAAACATCATCTCTGCTTGAATTGCATTAAGAGTCATGGCCAAAATACCTATCAAAAATAAGAGATCAGTGCTTTGAATTAGCAAGGTTATATGACTTGAAATGGCCTATATTATTTCAGTGCCACTCCTATATCTCAGGTACTGAATGTGTAGATACTCTACTTCATTGCTGTTGTCAACAAACATTGTGTCTTACAGAGGTCAACTATTTTTGGAAATAAAAATCTGGATTTTTAATGTACATATTCTGGGGATAACCTGTTTATTCAGCTTCTGTGTGCTACAAGCCAGCTAATAGGATAAGAGTTGGTTAGAATCAAGGCTGGGGAAAAAACCCAACAACTTTCATCATGTGCTCCATTAAAATATTACTCAGGAAAAAAATAAGTACTTACATTAACAAAACAGTCATTTATAGTGTTCCCATTAAACAACAAAAATTCATAAATAGCAACAACAGAGTATATTTTTTAACACACATAATTATCAAATACCTAGGAAGTTTATTTAATTTTGAAGATTCTTAGATATCTGTGTCTTAAAGTTGTGTAAGTGAAATTTCAAAGCTTTACCTTCAAAAGAATTAAAGCAGAAACTGTGTTTGCATTTCCAGGCTTTGTACAGAGGAAATCCAAATAACATGTTAGTTATATGAGCATCTTACCATGGAATGAATGCTCTAGCAACAACTTTGATAGCTCTCTAGCCAGAGGTTCATGACTAGGCTGAGCTTGGCAGGATTTATCAGCACAAGTATGACCCTGTACTGATTTAGTGATACTGCTCTTAAGACCTATGTTAGATTCTTCTCTCTGTGATTGAAAGCAGTACAGCACTACTTTCTGCACAGACATTCTGCTTGGTTTTCCTTTTGAGCTGTGCATCATCTTCTATTATTAAAGAGTCCTTTAGAATCTAAACTGCCTTTGAAGGCAGTGGGCAAAAATTCCTAAATTGGTGTGCTGTTGTTTTCTGACTATTTCTTCTCTCAATGAAAAGAAGATTTTCACCTTTTTCAGATGAGATAGTATTTTTTTCCACTGTATTAACAGCCTTTTTCAGAAACTTCTGTAGTGACCAAGAAAGAAACAACAGTTTCACAAAAGCTCATCTTTTCTCATTTCATTTCCCGCTGCACATAGGCTATTTTTCTCTCCAAACTGTCAATTTGACTGTTCTACTGAAAATTGCTACTATTTTGTATTTCACAGATACTTTGGACTTCCACTTGCATTTCCTTATAAAACCTGGAAAGAAATGGAATAAAATTCTGATATGCAATATCAAGTAACAGATGCTGAAAACAATTCAGAAAGCTCACTCTGTCTAATTCTAAGGACATCTTCATCCACTTTTTTTTTTCCATCAGGATGTCAGCCTTTTAGCATTTCTACCACTTACAGGTAAATAGCTTTTCCTCAGTTTTGTGGAAGAGATTATTTTCTTATTTTTTATCTTACCTTTTTTTTCAATCTCCAAATCAGGAGTTCATATCAAATAATGAGTTTTAGAGGCAAATCATTTTACATTAGGTCATGTTTAAAGAAAAAAAAGAAAATATAATTTTGTAATCTGCAGTTTCACATTTATATCTTTATAATACAGCTTCAGGTGACACAAAAATATTTCTATCCATCCTCTTATATTTTAGAAACCCATCATTAGTGAGGGAAAAATGTTTAGGAAAAGTCATAAAAAAAGGTAAGAATATGTCTGTGACAATTAAATCACATTATGACTTCTTCATTTACTAGTCCTGCCTGCATTGTCTGCTGAATAGCTAGAAGTCCTTTTATTGCCCCACTTAGCTACATAAATATGAATTTAGAAAGACCTTGTGAAGACTTCAACTTTGAACCATTGGAAATGTAATTAGAAGACAAGGGACTGTGTGTTTTTTTCCACTCATATGAAAAGTAGTGAAAGGTAAGTATTTCTCTGTTCAAAGGCAAGCTCTACTTTGAGATCTCACAATGAAGTTATTGTCATTTCCAAGGGATGCAGCAGTGAATCTGGCTTGTTTGGCCTTTTTAGTTGACTTAAAAGGTCAGGCTGACAGGTTGTGATAGTCAGGACTGCCACAGTGGTCTAAGTAATCAAGGAGATGTCATGTATACCTTGCTATGTTGAAAATTACCAGCAAAACATTAAACTGAGTAACGATTTTTGTCATTCAGTTAACATATATTTTTAAAAGATGGCAGACATTTGACATTTTTACTACCACTAATGGTCTAACCTATCCTTGTCATCAGGTCAATCTTTCATTAGTGGGGAATTCTTCAGATGCATTTACATACAATTACACACAGACATTAATGAAAAATTCTCTTGTTATGAGAGCACTTAGAATCCACACATTCTGCAGTGCTATGTTTATCTTCCTATTGCTCTCCTCATAAAAGCACAGGATAATTCAGACTGGAAGGAACCTCATAATATTGAAAACTTACATGTTGAAACATAAACTCTCCAGGCAGCTGTTGGGGCATTAAGGAATAAATGCTTTATAGAGATGGAGAACAATCTGTTGCAAAACCAAGAAATATTTGGGCATAATATATCTTGAATAAAAAATCTTTCTAGCAAAGACAATCTTACGTTTTCATTTAAATCCATCTTAAGGCCTATATTTTCCCCTCTCCAAAATCTTTTCAGGATGAGATCTTAATTATTTATGCCATAAATAAATATTACGGTTTGAAGAATATTCCTTATTCTCCTCATTTCTCTCACTGAAAGAATTTTCTTTTCAACTAAGTTTCCAAGCATGTTGTTTGATTATGGCTAAGCATAGAATTATGATGCTTGGCATTCATGTAAGTGACTCTCCATCTTGAGTATTAACCTGGTATACTACTGCTATTTGACTGAGACATCGACCTGCAGTTATGCTTCCTTCAATTACTGCCCTGAAAAAATAGGATGAGATATGCATAAGGCTAGTAACAGTGAGTGACATGTAAGTACTAAAGCACCTTCAAGGAAAAACAAATTAACAAATATGCCTGCCAAATTATTAGTGTAATAAGAAGGATTAGCTTAATTCTAAGCAATTAAAATGGTCTAGTTAAAGTATTTAATGATTCATCTGTCTCTATATAATTGCTAAATACAGGACTGCAAATTCTAGTGGGAACCAGGTAAGCAGTAGCAATTATATTTTAAATATGTTAACTTATTTTCATGGTGTTTATAATAAAACCTGCAAAGACACTTTTAACAACTGTTTTCCAAAGCAAGTTACAAATATAAAACCATGCAGTTTGAACACCAAGCAAGATCAGTCTTTGCAACAGTTTAAATTCCATTTCTCAATTTCTAGCTTTGCCCAAATGGGAGATGTCTCTTAAATTGATGTATACTTCTTTGGTGAAGCCCAGCTAGAAAGAAAGCTTCAACTGAAGTCTAAAGTCTTCCTGGTTCTTTCTTGACTCGCTGAAGATTACACTTAAAACTGATGTTGTATATGATTGCATGGGGTTTTTTTTAAAAAATATGATACATTAAAGTAGTTTTAGAGGGACATTCTGTAAACATTCCTCAAGTGTTCTTTGAATAGTTATTGCTGATTTAGTGGGATGAAGTGTCCGGCTTCTGTAGGATTAATCAGAAACAGAACTTTACTTGGGCTTATTGATTAGAAGATGGACTGGAAAATATTTGCATTTTAACCATTAAGCCATTAAAATTTTTTTCTTAAATAGATTTAACCTCAGTCACAAATGTACAGCAGACTTTGTTGAAGTACATTTTGGTATTCAGTGTTCTATGCCAGTACACAATGACAGAGTACCAAATATGTTGAATCATATCACAGAAAACCAGGAGACAGAGCAATTTTCAGCTAAGTCCAATTTATGTTTATAAATGGAAAGCTCAGTTTGAGCCCTACTTAACTGAACAGACAATGCTAGCATGAGGTTAGATTTTTATATAAGCCTCCTTGTTTATCTCTAATTATATGCTAATCAATTTGATTTATCATTTAAACTCAAACTAGGCTGTTTCCATGTAATAATCAATTTCACATTGAAGAAACAAAACAGCTTTATATTTACCACGTCAGCAGGGTTTAATTACACATTTGGACAATGAAAATGAAGATGGATTCAGTTTCATTTTCCTTACAATGTGGCCGTATACAATGCACTTTTTGTTTGAACTGACACATTCATGGTGGAGATATTAAACAGTAACATCCAAATATTTGCTAACATACTGCCAAGCTATTGTGTTCATATTATTTTCTAAGTGATGTACACTGGCTGTGGTCTGTTTTATTTTCCACAGTTTAAAAATATTAACACTAACTGTATTACTTTGGTACGGCATAGGTCAAACGAATAAAATGAGAAACAGATGTCTTTCCAGAAAAAGAAATAGTCCAAATTAAATATGAGAAGCACAGTCTCAAAATAAGTCATACTATCAGAAGTGTGCTATATTGCTAAACCTATGTGCAAAAGCCAGCTGGAAATCTAATTTATTTGTGGGCACTGCAGAAAAAAGAATTGGAGAGGGGGAAGTACCCTTTTTACTGTTTCCACAGATAGACAGCCATGATAATTGAGAGCACACTTAAATCAATGCAATTAGAAGTTTTATCTCTTAATCAAGGCTTTTAATTATGCAAACCTTTGAGTGGGCTCTACATCCATGACTGAATATACCCAAGTGCTTTACTCAGTCCAACACAAGACAAAGCCAATGTCCAAATATTTTGCAAGTTGCTCTTCTGAAATACTCAATATCTTCAGGAAATATATCTGCTTTATCTGATTTACCCATGAACCTTCTGACATTGAACATGCTGCAATTATCTTTGTATGAAACCTTTATCTCAGCAGAAAATACAGCATCAAATAAATCAGATTACTGAAAAGCTAAAACTAAAACCTGCTTGAAAATTTTGGATACATGAAAATTCATTGTTACTCCCAGTATAAACAATTACATAGAGCATTTGTAGGATGCTGTGCAGTTCTTTATTGCATTCTTGAGGTATGTTGACTGTCACATCATATCTATTACTGTACAATTAATGTTCAGCATGCTAAGTCACATATACTTTTATTTATAGTAGTATCTCTACACATTAAACTTTTTGAAAACTCTCAAAGGGTTGGTCTTTGATGCAAGGCAATCACATTGCAAGAAAAATAAAAATATTGATCTCCTAAGTAAATTTTAAGTGTGAAGTAATGTTTTGTATTGTTGTTTTTCCAACTGGAGCAAAGTAAAAATCCACTTCATTCACCATTTTTGCAAAAAGATCACATAAACCCATTTCATTTCGACTGTTTGGCAACTTGAGCAGTCTTAACTTATAGTTTTTTCTTGTAATTTCTTCAGAGGAACCTCTTAACTTTTTCAGAGGATAATTGTGCTATTACTGTTCTTTGTTCTAGGAGCAGAGGATCTCTCCACTCATTTTCAAAACTGTGTATCATAGAAAGTTTGCCTTAGCAGATGACTACCATAACCAATGCTTCTATCATTAAGAAGAAAAACAGTTAACCAATAAGAATTGAAATTATACAGCTTTTGTGTAGCTAATCAAAAAGGGTTGTGAGTGAACATAACAAAGCATCTTCTTTAGGTTAATGAGCTCCTGGAGCTCATATGCTGAGCCAGTATGAAAAACTAGTAAAGACAATCTGAGAAGAGAAAAATGGGCAGGATCTGCTTTGGACAGACACGTAGTCCTTCTTATCAGTGAGAAAGAGAACAATTGCTGTACTTCCTCACCTCTGGCTCAGGAAACAGGAAAATTTGGCTGCATGTATCCAAGCTGGTATTCATGTTGACATTTGTACTCTCATTCATCATTCAAATGCAGAGAGAGAAAAGGTGTGCTCTTCTTTTTAACTTAAAGGTACCAGTGATGATCAGAAAATGATAGTTTTCTGAATACAGAGGTAAAGTCCATTAAAGTCTTCTGGAGGAACTCCCATCAGTACATAGAACATATATACCAATTTATTTAGGAACAGGAGATTGAGAAGGAGACATAACTGTGTCCTTCTTATCTGAAGAACTTTCAGTGATGACACAAGACCATCTCACTGAATGGTTGACTGTATCTTGCTATTTTGTAAGATTTATGATCTTCTATAAGGATCTTTCTTTACAAAGAAAGATAACCTTATTTGTTTCCCTAAAAGGAACATTCTGCTATAAATCTGGCAATTTTGTGGCTTCTTCGTAGAATATTTCCTAATAATATGACAAAACCAAATACCCAAAGCTTTGTTCACATTCTGCTTAGCCTCACATCGATACTGAATCTCTGGTTTTTGGGGAAGTCTGCCCTTGGGTCTTTTTAAGGAGTGACTCTGAATTTTTCTGCAGGATGTGTGATGATACTGAGAGTTTTGATATACAAATAGACTACTTGTAACTGTTCTTTAAGGTATAACAACTATATGCATATTCATAATCAAATCAGTTTTCCTTGTCTGCAGAGATCTTAGCAGTTTTCATATAAGAGGGACTGAGAAAGAATGCATACTCCACTTCTTCATAAAGACAATATCATAGAATCATAGAACCATAAAAATGTCTGGGTTGGAAGGGAGCTCCAGAGGCCATCCAGTCCAATCCCCCTGATGAGATCAAGGACATCTTCAACTAGAGCAGGTTGCTCAGAGCCTTGTCAAACCTCACCTTAAATGTCTCCAGGGATGGGGCCTCAACTACCTCCCTGGGCAACCTGTTCCAGTGCTCCACCACCCTCACGATAAAGAACTTCTTCCTTACATCCAATCTAAATCCCCTCTTTTCTAATTTAAAAGCATTACCCCTCATCCTTTCACTCCAGGCCTTTGTAAACAGGCCCTCTCCAGTCTTTTTATAAGCTCTCTTAAGGTACTGGAAGGTGTCTATTAGGTCTCCTCTGAGCCTTCTCTTCTCAAGGCTGAACAATCCCAGCTCCTTCAGCCTGTCCTCATAGGAGAGGTCTTCCAGACCCCTGATCATCCTTGTGGCCCTCCTCTGGACCCTCTCCATCAGGTCCATGTCCTTCCTGTGCTGAGAGCTCCAGAGCTGGACACAGTATTCCAGGTGAGGTCAGACCAGAGTAGAGCAGTAGAATCACCTCTCTTGATCTGCTGGACACACTTCTTTTGATGCAGCCCAGGATGCAATTGGCCTTCTGAGCTGCAAGCACACACTGGCTGCTCATGTCCAGCTTCT
>JANHFX010027094.1:0-42693 GCA_027560015.1 Chloroceryle amazona | reverse complement strand
GCCCATCCCCACGCTGCCGATCAATGCCAGGCAGCTCCCAGTTGCCAAATGACCTCTGCTGCTGGCTCCCCAGACGTTCAAAAGTCACTGTGATAAAATGAAGGTGAGGGGCTGGCACGGGGAATGGAGGGGCCTCAATACACACCACTAGGGTTTTTCTTTGTTTTTTTTTTTTTTTCCATCCTTGAGAGAAGCTGCGCAGCATCAAATACCTGTGAGTGGGAATGAAATCAGACAGCTGTACAGAACACACAATTCACCTTTAACTTTAATTAAAATAGAGTTTATTAGCTTTTCTTTTAATACAAACATGAGAAAGGAAAACCGCCTGAAGATGTAGCGTTCTTTTCAAAACTGAATTGTGATCAATACCTGAAGTGCCAAGTTCCATGGGTTTGGGAGCCAGGGGCAGACACAGTTTGCATATTGCAAAAGGCTCGATGCGTCATTTCAACAGCTGAGTGCAGCCACACCGATGGCTTACCCTCAGACAGCCCCGCTCGCAAAGGCACATGGACTTGCTGCTCAGTGTAAGTTTCTGGGCTTTGGCTGGAAGAGGAAGTGCACAAAACCCGTGCCATTCGGAGGGAGATCTGTTCCTAGGACAAACTGCCTAGAATCTATTTGGATCCAAGAAGGGAAGATACTACAAAGACTTGTAACAGGAAGAGTCTAATAATACTTATCCTGTTTAGAGTTTCAGAGCCTGAAAGTAAGCTCCATTGCAAAGACTCAAAAGAGCAAAACCCAAGCCTCTAGCGCAGTTGCACAAGATAAAATTCAAAAAAAGAAAAAAAAAGAAAAACAAGAAAAAACCCAGGGTTTTATAGAATGTTTTTTGATCATTCTCAATTCAACACAATATATTTCAAGCTACCTTGTTAGGTAGTCAGGGATTCTCAAACTCGTTACTGTCTCATTATAAACATAAATCCCTCCCAGGAAACAAAACCCGAGGAGAGCCAGCTGGATGCACACCATAGGAACTCCACTGTATGTAGCACAAGAGATCTGCAGCAGAACTCGGAGAAGCAGTGCTGCACATAGCCATTCACCCCTGGATTGCTACACTGCTTGGGATGGTGATGATGTTGCCAGACCAACTTCCTCATTCAACGCCTCAGAGAAATACACAGATTGCATCTCTTCCAGAGCAAGGTGAGTATTAGAAAATGAGAGAAGCACCATAATTCACAAGAAATGCAGCATGGACCCTATACATTTTAACAATACATAAACCCATACCTCTGCCCCACTCAAAACATTCAAAGTCTTTTGACAATCTTTACTGGAGTGAAGTTGTGGGTGCAGAGTTGGAATTCCTTCCGGCTGGGCAGCTTCTTGGTTACGAACAGATCACTGATAATAGCAGCTTTTAGTAGCCAAACCAGGGAAAAGCTGTCAGCATGTGTCTATGCTACTGTTTTCAGCTCCAGAGTGGCTTTATACTTTAAGAGTCCCATGTTTTGTTTTTGTTAACACTGCATCGACCTGCACGTATGACAGGGGAGAGGAGGGAAGAACATTTTAACTATAGTCATGTGGTTAGTGTTTAAATTCTAAAATTTAAAACTACTTATTATTAAAAACCTCAAGAGTTCACAGCTATAGGCCTACACAGTAAGCAAACATCTGTGGGGAAGAGAAGGAGAAAAGTTTGGTTTTGCACCTCTGGATACATTAGAAGGAGGACAGAGCTGATTTGACAAAGGTCTTGTCTTTTGCACCAAGTATGCTCCTCAGGCTCTGGGCTCCCTTGGCTAGTTTACCCTCCTCTCCTCCTCTTGCTGGAAGACACCATCACCGCTGGCTTGTGTGCGTGGAGTGGTGGTATTCCTCCGATTCATGTGGATGCTGGTTCATGGTGCTGCACCTTTCTCTCTCCTCAGGAGAGGATGGCATTAGAACGGCGGATACCGACTAAGTTATCAGCACTGAAAGATCGTCTCATAGCAGCTTTGGACAAGTCTTTGTATTTGTCTTCACACAGCCGGGAGATAGCCTGGACACCGTGTTCAGGAACAAAATGAGAAGCACACGTTAGGAGAGCCCGAGCGTTTCAAGGAGGCTTTTACAAGTGTAATACCAACACAGCAGGCACTGTGTGGCAGTGGCACTACTAGCATTTTACCCAGAATGGGCGTAAATAACAACTACTTTGAAGGCAAAACATGAAAGGGGTCTGTCCCCATGCTAACAGGAACATCAGAAAGCAAGACAAAGAAGGTGAGCAGTTTCCATATCCAAGTATCTTCATTCTTTTACCAGTCTCACTGTCTAATGGAAAACTTGGGATCCCATTCAGACTTAGGAGCTTGTGGAAGTTATGCTCCAAATTGCATCTAGTAGAGCTGGGTCTGGTGCACTCAGCAGCAAAAAATATTTTAACAGCAAACAAAGTGCACACAGCCATTTCTGTGAGAGAAAAGGTTCAAACTACAAAGGTTTTGGTACCCCCTTGGGCACCTAGCCCTTGGCCACTTGGTGCAAGTGAGCCTAGGAAATTAAGTTCTGCTAGGACATGCGTTTTGCCGTTACCTTCTCTACACCCTCACCCCGAACATGCTCTTCCAGGGATCATTCAACCTTCTCTACACCCTCACCCCGAACATGCTCTTCCAGGGATCATTCACACCATCAGGCTCCTGGAGAGGTCTAAGAAGGGAGGGCAGCCCACTGCTCGATGGCAGGGCAACAGCCATGGCACTTTTAATACAGCTGTTAAAATACCAGCACATGGGGACAACTTAGTAATTAACAGCTTCTTCACTCATTTATTGGCTTTCCTCTGCTCTGCCTAACTAGTCAAGCAGCCTTTGTTCTGGTGCAGTAATGAGCCTAATTATTTAAATCCTAATAATACATGGTAGTCCAGAACACAGCGTGTCCTCCCCTGCAAGGCCCATTTCTGATTGGAGCCTTCAGGCATTATCAATGCAAATAAATAAGGATATGTGTAATAACAAGCTGAACCCAATGTCAGTCCTGGACATTTACTTCCGTTAATAATTTACCACCTATCACCAGATGAACTTTCAGCATCCTGTGATCAGTTACAAGCCTATACCTTCCCTTTAAGGCAGCACCCATTCAGCACAGCCCAGTGTTCTGGAAGTTCAAAAGGTGAAAAGCACTGTGAGCATGAATAAACTACTAAGTGTATTTTAAAATAATTATTTACATTTATTTCTGCCGACCTTCTGGAGGCATGCATTTGGCTCAAGAGTGGCATTCTTTGAGACACTGGCTGCATGAGGTCCCAGTGCAAGACCAGACAGACTCTCCATCCTGTTTTAATGCTAGCACATCAATCATAAAGCAACCTGTGTTGACATACTTAGCCCCAGCCTCCCATATGGTGTACATCAGTTTTCAATCCCTGGAATACTAATTCGCTGCTTCATACAGGCTCCTATCAACTGCTTGTGTGCTTCTAACTGAAATTTTAGCAAATGGTTTACATATTGATCACGTTTTAGAATTAAAAAGCAAAATGGCCTGTACACATGCATTGGTAAGTTCATTACGGCAAGTCATACTCTGTACTGAAAACCACTCTGGTTTTAAATACCAAGCCCCCAAATGCTAGCAGAGGAGAAACAAAACAGGCTCACAATCTGTAAATCATCTACTTATGCCTGGGCACTGAGCAGTTCAGTAAACAATTTCCTGTGGAATATGAACTGCTCTACCACCACATTTACAATTAGTGACAGTGTTAGCTTAAAGTGCAAGTAGCAAGGGTGAGACAAAGCAGAAGAGCTGCACTGCTTAACTTTAGAGGAGTTCATAGGCACATCATGCCTATCAATCCAGAGGACCAGGAGGGATCACACTTATTCCCAAGGTTCAGGTATTTCTGGGATGAAATGAAAAAAGCTGGCACTTGGCAGAATTATTGGGGGTGGACAATAGAACAATATAAGCCATGAATACCGTAGCACACCCATCTGTGAAAGGCACTGCGCTATCGGCGTACACAGGGCCTGTCGTAATGCCTTTGTTGAAGGGTCAACAAAACAACACGCAGAGCCATCAATTAAACCTGGACAGATGGAAGGTTGCATTGATCCAACAGAAATTTTGCCTGGGAACCCAGGTAATTCAGACACTTTCAAAATATCTTGCGTATCTCCAGCAACTAGAAAGACTGACTCAGCAAAAAAAATCCAAGTTTTCTAAAATGAGCTTTTGTGCCGAAGAAAGCTGCAGGGACTCACGGAAGGGCGGCCTTTCCCATCAAGGAGAAAGCACCAGTACTCTATACTCTGGACATTCTGAAGGACTCTTAAGAAGTGGCTATTCCAAAAGTTTATCTTAAAGCAACATTTCTTTGGAAAGGTGAGGTTCTACAAGTTGTGAAAAGAAACATATTATTACTTCTGCAGCTGTCCCCAGACAAATGGTTTGTTAAACCATGAGAGCAGCAAGAGTGCTCCCTCTAAATCTAAAAGCAGCTGTGCAAGAGGGATGCAGTGGGAAACCTTCAGCTGGGAGTGTTTAGAAAGGTCTGAGTGTGACTGTCTCTAGGTGCTTGGAATACAGACTGTGTGACCAGAGGAGGACAGACAATCCATTATATATGACATTAATCCTTTCAATCTTAAGTAGCCTAGCTGAGCTACAGCTCCCAAAATAGCACCTATTTTATTTTGCAATCTGCTACACTACAGTAATCTCCGTCCCTTTCCTTGGAATACTAGCTTAGCCTACACATGGCTTTAGAAGTGCTAACTGTAGTTATAAAGGGGTTAAATTAGCCTGTAATACACTAATCTAAAAGCATTTTAGTTTTTCTAACTGCCACTTATCATGATTAGCAACAGATGCTCTTACTGCACATACAGAGTCCTCTGCTCAGCCAATCTCAGACCATTACCTCCAGTTTCTGTGCTCTCTCTTTACTGAGAGGCTCCAGCAGAAAGCTCAGGTTATTGTCATCTGCTAGGGAGCGAAGATCGAAGTAGTATTTGGCGTAAACACTGGCAGGAACATTGATATTAAACTGCAGTAGCTCCAAGAAGTGTCTTTCCATCTCATTCCTAGGAGGCATAAGGGACAGAAGACAGAGGGGAAAAAAAAAAAAACAAAACTGTTTTAGCTGCCTGGAAACACAGAAGAGACCTCAAGCTTGTTTTTAAACTCAGCAACTTTGAAATAGTCATCGAGAGCTCTGCATTATTAGTTTTGAGAGACAGGTTGTTCACTTGTGCTCAAAACAAGGTGCAGCTTTTGAGTCCTGGCACCTCCGGCTTGGAGAGAAAGGTAGTGCCCTGTCGTGCACTCGCTCGGCTAACTGGGGAGGTTCATTCTTCAGAGTTCCATTAGTGCAGCTGTACAATTCATACGCTATTCTCACTCTCATACGGCCCCACACTATAGTGATCAGATGAAAGGAATGATGTATGCTGTTTATTAGCTCTGAAGAACTTGCAGACATTTTCACCAGGCTGATAACAGGAAAGGGGTTTATTGAAGTAGAGGTGGACTAACAAAAGGAGTAGGCAGATCACCACGGCAACAAATGGATCTATGAAGAGCTGCTGCTATTATCTCACAGAAAAAAAAAAGCCTCTTGAAGCAACATGGATTCATCTCCGATAAATAAATAAATAAGCAGCATTAGGTGGGAGAAGGAATTTTCTCCTCAATAGCATTAGGCAGGATAACAAAGTACTATGTCAAAGGGCACTGTCCAGTTTTTACTCACTCGTCTATTTTCACTGGGCAAAATATTTGGAGGAAAGTGAGGAGAGCACCATGATGTGAAAAAGGCTGCTTCAACTACTGTACCATGGTCAGCTAAATCAGAGATGTTCTACAGAGGAAAAATAATGTCTTAGAAACTCACCTAAAAGAAAGTGGTGGTACCCAACCAAGCAATTCAGTTCAACACTAACTCAACAATTCTTGCTACCGGTAGCAGACTTGTCTCTGTAACAGAGTTTAGCAGCTGTATAGGCCAGCTGTGAACCCACCAGAAGGTAAATTGCACAAATCCCACGCCAAGGTTGTTCTTGCTTTTTTGGGAGCTTTTAAAATGGATGTTTTACCTATCAGAGCGGGGAAATACATCAAGGAATCATCCAGGTTGCATCCTGTATTGGATGGCAGGTCTCACTATGAATAGCAGCTTTGTGCTTCTTTCTAGCATAGTGGACTTAAGTATCATTGAACCTAGTGCCAAAATTAATTTCCTGTTCATATGGTCATAAGCCTATAGAAATGTAAATCAGATCATGTTTTGATGATCAGCTGATCAGAGCTTGATTTACGCTGTGAATAAACGGCCCCTTTGTACTCACTAGGCTAATACATTTTAATTGTGTAAAAATACAATTCTTCATTGGATTAACAAGTCTATTAACAGTGGTTTAAAACCCGAGAAAGGATAATGCCCGTGTGTTTTCTCTGCCTTATTTACAAATATATGTAGACAAAAGAATGAAAAGCATGTGTCCCCTTTATAAGCAATCATAGCAAGATTAGCAGCTGCACCGTTAATTTTTCAGCAATTATGGATTCACTCTCACCAAAGCAAGCAAGTTTTGACAAAGGATGACTTCCAAATATCATTTTAATTTCCTTTGATTTTTTTCCCCATTAGAAATAAGGAAAACAAACCAAAACCAAGCACCCTATGAAAACCAGAACCACCACCCCCATTCCAGTAAAATCTTTGCTTTTGTCAAATAAGAAGAGGCTCGCGACAGATAAAACAAGATGAATGCTTTACCTGTGTTGAGTAGGGAGAGAATAAGGCAAATGAAATCATCTGCCAGCTGTGAGGCCTGGATCACACACCCTGTAACAAACTTTACCCCACTAGCAGTTTCCGTGAGAGCCACACTGCTCGTGGTGCTGACAGAGCGGTGAGGCGGGGAGGCCAAACGAGTGTCTTTAAGCAGTAAGGAGGGTGTGTTTGGTGGGGACCAGGTGCACCTATGCTACCTGCAGAAGAGCTGCCTGGCTCATACACAAGTGCGCGTGTGCAAACACAGATTTACAAACTGAGTGAACTAAACCAGGTATAAGCTCTTCTGGGATGTAACTCCCATGCTTGGCTTGTAGTAGCTCAACAAGATGATCCATCAAGGTAATGAGATCATTCTAGATATGTAGAGCCAAGAGAAAAATTCACAAAACCCTCACAAACTAAACTTGCCACCAGTCCTTGCAGACAGGCCTTTACCGCACAGGAATGGCCCACCCAGGGAATGATACCTGGTTGAGTCCTGCCTGGGGAGCTGCTAGGGTTTTGGGTGGATTGTTTAGGGAGCTTATAAAAATACTGGAGAGGGCCTGTTTACGAAGGCCTGGAGTGAAAGGATGAGGGGTAATGGTTTTAAATTAGAAAGGAGTGGATTTAGATTAGAAATGAGGAGGAAGTTCTTTACCACGAGGGTGGTGGAGCAATGGAATAGGTTGCCCAGGGAGGTGGTTGAGGCCCCATCCCTGGAGACATTCAAGGTGGGGCTTGATGGAGCTCTGAGCACCCTGCTCTAGCTGAGGGTGTCCCTGCTCTCAGCAGGGGGTTGGACTGGATGGCCTCTGGAGGTCCCTGCCCACCCAGACAGGTCTATGATTGATGACATCTTTCCAGCCTGTGGAGCAGCTCTGAGCCAACTCCCAAAGCCATCCCAGTAGTACCAGAAGTGGGGCTCAGGAGGGTTCTGGGGCCAGGTTTTGATAATGTCCCGTTCCTGTTGTGCTATTAAAACCAGGAGGAGATAAATTCTGTCAGAGACTTCGTGAACTAGTTTTGTGGATTTGGTGGCTTAAAAAATTCCAGGGGAATAGCCCATCACATGCCTGAGTGTGCACAGGAGGGACCAAGTGGAGTCAGAAGCAGCTGGGATGTCTCCTTCTCAAATGCAGAAGCAAAGTCTGTCAATCCAGAGACATCCTTTACCAAGAAGACAGTAGCAGAGTATCCACATTAAATCAGAGGGCCAAATCTTGGCAAGGATGGTCTGCTCCTCAAAATGCTCTGAAGTTATGTGGGCAAGTTAAGGCTTTCAGCACTTAACTCACGAACAGAACAGGGAATAAATACCCAGGGGCCACAGGGCTGGAGCTAGGGGTGGAACTGACCCAAATTTTCTTGTTATTATTGTTTTTATTGTTTTTCTATTAGTTCCTATTACAGCACACAAAGGGTCTGGTCAAGCCAGCAAAGCTGGCCTCTTGAAAACCCAGTCCCCAGTGGCTGTCAGGATTGTGTTTGACATTAGGAGTTTGGAAAATTTTAGAGATGAAATGAACCAGAGCAGTCAGGGTGTGGGGGGGGGAGAGAGGAGAAGGAGTTAAAAAGGCTACAAAAGCGTAGATATGAAACTGAGGAAAGTTAACCATTTATCACAAATCACATTGGCTAAAATGCAGGAGGTATTCTGGTTTGGTTTCGGATATTGTTTCCCTTTTAAAGTTGAACTGAACTACTAAAAATGCTCTTTTACTGCAGGAGATAGATCAAAGTGTGCAAAGGAATGCAAGAAAGAACTCCACTCCAGATTATAAATACTGGTAGCATCAGTCATTAGCTGTAGTGAGATCTTCACACTGCCTAGACTGCAAATTAATTCAGAATAGATTTTGAACTTTAAAAGCAGGATGGGCTCCTAAAAAGAGACACAGAAACATTAAAGAAAATTACAAGATTAAAATGATCTGTAGTCGGCTCCCTGTGGCCAACCAATAGGAACATTCTGCATAGAATTAGTTTAAAATTAGCTCTAGTTTTCATTCAGAGCTGGCATGGCTCACAGTCTTTAGCCACTACACTCTGTGTTAGCTGCTGCAGGACCTGCTGAAACCTGGGTCTGGCATTTCATCTTCCTGGACTGCCAAGCCTCTTTCTACAGAACAGGGCAGTTTTGGAAGAAGTCTTTGCAAAATATTTTAATAATGAAAACTTTAAAAATACACAGCTGTTTTGCAAAACCCTCGTAACAAAGACCCCTTTGAGATCAGCTCCACACAGGCTCTGTAGTGGATGTGCTACCATCAGTACTCTCAACAGAGACATTATGGAGCCTGGTGTTCCCTCTGTGCCTCTTTCACCCTTGGGTCTCCGGCCTGGACCTTGCTCCTTTCAGGCACTGCTGCCTGCTCAAATCACTGCTTCAGGCACTTTAATTTGGGTGCCAGCAACTGCTTCCAGAGTTTAGGCACATTTGGCCCTTGAGGTGACCTCTTCAGAGGGCTACTCATCCTGCCTTGCTGCTGCTGTGGCTCAAACAGGACATACTGGGGCATCACTTGGGGTGCAATTCAGCTCACAGCTGAACTGGGCAATGCTAAGGAAAAGAAGTCTCTGGGACCTACAAACACATGGCCACCATTTAATCCCAAGACAAGCATCTGAGCCTCCAATTCTTTTGAGTCAGCCTTTCTGCAACATCTGTTTGCATGTTGGGAGCATGGTACAGGCTGCTGCTGTACCTGAGACCTGTGTATTGGAGGCTGACATCAAGGTGGATTCCTCAGTTACTGGTACCACCAAGTGTTTAGTGGAATCCATTTTCCAGAGTAAATACTTCATTGGGATTTGAATAGCTGCAGGGAGTTCCCTGCTGGAAACGGGATAGTCCCTGATGAGGAAATCTACTTATGGTGCTTTTATTACTGCAGGCAACATGAGAATCCAGCTTTTCAGTGTTACAGGTATTTCCCTTCAGCCATCACTAGAAGAAATAGCTCCTAGATTCACAAGCACTGGTATCTGTACGTAAGCTGTGTTTCTAGTAAGTTTTAATGACAAAAGAGAGAAAGCTGGCCAAGGCAACCACAATGGTGGCTTTCACTCTCCTCCCAGGGAAGCCAGGAGGCATTTTCCATCACTTTGAGCAGGAGCTGGCCACTCATGTCCTGTGCTGCTGTACACCTTGCCCTAACGTCGCAGGTGGGTAAGGTGGGAATCACAAACCTAGCAAGAAAGAGCCAGCTGGAGAGGAATCAGCCTCTCCCAGACACGCACAGGACAAAACTCTTGGTTTACTCTTCTGTGGTGCTGCTTCTGAGGAATTAAGGGTTCTGCATAGGAGCAGGGTTAGAACAAAGTGTGGTTATATTTGACTGAGCTAAAACCCTGCCTAGCTTAGCATGCCATCTCTGAAAGTAGACAAATGCACTCCTCAAGGGAGAGAACAAGCATGCACAATCCTCCCCTGAAAAGCCCTGCCAGACTCAGAAGTCTGCATCCCAGAAACTCCTGGTGGCCCTTGGACAGGAAAGCAGAGGGGATTTTCTCACCAAACATTGTGGTAGGTGCTGGCTTGAAGAGCTGCTGGTTGAGGCTTTTGGGTGGGCTACACCAAACTTTGTGCTGCTGAGCTGAGAGCAAACTGTCAGGGTGTTGTGTCAGATTTTACTTCATCCGTAAGCCCTTTCTTTTCCAGCACTTGAAGCTGTCACCTGATCTCTGGGCAAAGGAGATGCTCCTTTTTTTCCAACTGTGCAGTCTGGCTACAGCTCAGATGGGTGGCCACTGCTGAAATGGGTAACTCGGGCACATGGCAGCA
This sequence comes from Chloroceryle amazona, assembly GCA_027560015.1. NCBI lineage: Eukaryota > Metazoa > Chordata > Aves > Coraciiformes > Cerylidae > Chloroceryle > Chloroceryle amazona. The sequence goes on along the minus strand of JANHFX010027094.1, from coordinate 32,170 downwards.
GTCAGCACTCAGCCTGAATGGGGTGCACAGGGACCTTAGTGAGACTCACACCCACAAGGATGGTCCATACATTGAAAGGAAGCCCAACCCACCAGGACACCCAGGGCAGAAGGGCTGGGGTGACTGAAAGCCAGCACTTTAGAGGACTTTACTTCTCACAAACGCCAGCTCAAAGCCATCCTATCAGGAGTCAGCAGTGGTAGCAATTTGGTCACAGCTCCCAGTTGTTTCATATGCATACTGGAAGAGCTTCATCTGCTCCACCTTACTCCTGGGGTAAGATTAGCAGAGAATCATAGTCATAGAATGGTTTGTTTTGGAAGGGACCATCTGGTTCCAGCCCCCTTGCCAGGGGCTAGAGCAGGTTGCTCAAAGCCCCACTCATCTGACCTTGAACGTTTCCAGTGATGGGGCATCCACAGCATCTCTAGGCAACCTGTTCCAGTGTCTTGTCACCCTCATAGGGAGGACCTTACAGCTAATCTAAATCTACCCTCTTTCAGTTTAAAGCCACTGCCCCTTGTCCTATCACTCCATGCCCTTGTAACAAGTCCCTTTCCATCTTTCTTTTAGGCTCCCTTTAAATACTGGAAGGCTGATAAAATATCTCACTGGAACCTTCTCTTCTCTTGGCTGAACAACCCCAACTCTCTCTGACTTTTTTTCATAGGAGAGGTGTTCCAGCCCTCTGATCACCTTCATGGCCCTCATCTGGACTTGCAAAATCAGGTCCATGCTCTTCTTTTGCCGGGACCCCCAGAACTGAACACAGTGCTCCAGATGGGGTCTCACTAGAGAGGAGTAGAGGGGGAGAGTCACCTCCCTTGACCTGCTGGCCACACTTCTGATGCAGCCCAGGATACGGTTGGCTTTCTGTGCTGCAAGTACACATTGCTGGCTCATGTCGAGCTTTTCATCAACCAACACACCCAAGTCCTTCTCTACGTGGCTGCTCTCTGTGGCCTCCAACAGCTGCCACTCTCACCTGCTTGTGAAGATGAGTGGAGGACAGAGCCACAGCCTCCCTAAGCAGACTGTTTCATTGCCCTTGTTAGCTGGGTAGATGCTTTGTAACATGGAACCTGAATCTTCCTCGCTGAAAATTAAGCTAAATTCCTGCTGAACTTTTCTTAACTGACACCTGGAACAATTTTAACCACTGTCCTCTTTTCTACAGCTTTTGCATCCTGGAAAATGCATCATAACCCCCTTTGTCTCTTCTCCTTCAAAAAAAACCCTAAACCCTGTTCTCTTAACCTTTCCTTGTAGGTTATGTTTTCTAAACCTCTTCTTGCTGCCTTTTAGGTTCCCATTAGGGTGTCTGGTTATTAAAATAGAAGCTTAATTTCACAAAGGCTGTTGCATTACTTGGCACAGCAGAAAATAATAACAAACACTATACAGCCACTAGAAAATCCACGATAAGATCACAAAGTGAAGGGATAGAGTCATCTCAAGTGATCATCCAGCCTGTTTCCTTGCACTGGCGCAAGTTCAAGTGTATTGAGAACAACCCTTAAGATTTGGCAGGTCAGTGGTGGCAATTTTCAGTGGTAGCACATCACCAGTTTCCTGGCAGCCTACCCCCCTTTTTTAACTCTCCTTTTACTAGTTTGTTGTGTGTTGATACAACCATGACAATTAAACACATAAAAAAATATACATGGATGTTTTTAAAGAATATTTTAAAATCACATTCAGCTCCCAGTCAGAAAATAGTCACAGGGAACAGAAGCATAACAAGGATAGATTTATCAGCTGTGAAGATGGAGGCTTTTTTCTTTTCATTTTTTTTCCCCTATTCCTGTAATTTACTACTCCTTCTTTTCTCTTTCAAACATTCAGCTACAGTAAATGCAGGAAGTAAAGATGAAATGGATAGATAACATCTTTAAAGACCTGGCCTCTACACACAAACCTTGATACATAATTTGCACTTAACTTGGCACTTCCTTGGCAGGATTTCAGCCATAGAGCAATTTTTCATGCTGGAGGTGGCAGGATGGCAGGGTTTTCTGGCAAAATGCAAACTAATTCTCCCCATCCTCCCCTCTCATTTGGTTCTAGGCTGATTTCATCCAAAAGCAGATGAAAAAAGCCAAGCTCTTCTTCTTGTCAGTTCCCTGCCACAGGTACATTAGCAGAACTATCAGTTGCACTGAATATTTACCAGGGTTTCCCCAAGCCTGATGCCTGGGCAGGGGGGGGTTCTGCAGGGACATGTTGGGTTGCTCTGTCTCTTGCTCAGCTATTTCATGATTACCACTGCTCATAAATAGAAATGTTTCACTCTGCAGGATTTCCTTGCATGGATCCCAATGTCATGTCTGTCCCCAGCATAGAAGTGAGGAGTTTCTACCAGGAGAATCAACGTGGGAGCACATAAAAATTGGAGTGATATGTTTTTACTTTAACCAAATGGGTCTTTCAAAAGCTGAAGTTAATGAAGACCCACTTAACAACTCTTCATATAACTTTGATAAATAAAATGTTTCCAACTGGAATTTACAAAGCCGAACATAATAATATGAAGAGGGAATAAGAGCTTCCCCTTGTCAACTGGCTACTAACAAAAGAAAAATATGAGGAGTGAATACTTAGAAAAAAGACCAACAGTGCTGTAATATAATTAAAACCATTAAAAATGCTGTACTCTGGTTTTGCTCCCTGAAGCAGTATGTTATTTTTCTTTTTTTAAGCTGTCACCACATTTTGATACCATAAGGAATAAACTAAATCAAGACAAACCTCCATTTCAAAGTTGGAGGATTTGATAGAAAGATTAACTTAAACTTCAGTAACTAGCAGATGATGCTCAATCTACCGTAGTCATCAACATCTCTCTTTTTATTCAGTGACAGTAGGTAGTCCTCAGGTACATAAGCAGCACTGAAGAGGAATAAAGTCAAATGTAGAGACAAAGCCAAGAGAAAGCACCCACAGAAACCCCACAATTTTAGAAGCTCGGAAATGGTCTCGCTCAGCAAAGTGCTGAACCACATCTAGAATGATCAATATCAGATTTAAGAGTATGCAACATTGCTTTTTTTCGTTCTTCATTTGGCAGCCTTTCTGACAGAGGTAACTCAACCTTCCCATCCCTTGCTATCATATACCGAAGCTTTCCTGATACCATGGAGGTGATGTAATGCTGACATGTGAGCAGAGAATTCATTTGTCAGCAAACTGCATGGGGCCACTCTTCTGCTAGACATGAAAGTATGAACCAAGGGGGCTGCAGGAATGAGCCACCTCATGCATTCATCTTTTTTACTTTCATTCTTGAGGAAAAATGTAATCTACCAGCATTGGGAATGTGACTGGAGGACAACGCACAAAGCAAGGGACATTCACAAAAGTTATTGTACAGGAATGTACAATCATAATGTTTGAAGCAATAAACCATGGCAAAAAAAAAACCCCAAACCAACAAAACTAAACGTATTAACTGCACTCCTGCTTATTCAAACAAAATTGCCCATTACAGTTTCTGAGCCTCACAATGAAACATATTATTTAAGAATGTCAGTCAACATCTTCCCCACCACTTTCTGAAAACTGAAAAAGCAAGTTGAGAAAGCTGACAATACGATAATAGCAGATTTCTCCCTGAGCTTGTACTGCACTGTGATCCACACAAGCAGTACTGAACATCCCAACTGCTAGCCTCTCCAGAGTGAACAAGACTGCTCCTTGCATCATTCTGCAGGATCTCTGGGCATTGCAGAGAGAGAAACTCTCTGTGCATCAGGTCATGCACAAACTCTTCTTAAGATCTGAAGGCATAGGCTTCTCCTTTCTCATCCTACAACCTCATGAAAGAGAAGATGCAAAGACAAGAAATACACTGTGAACACCTCTTTCAGTGATAGGGGAATAGGGGCTGTAGTATCGACAACTGTACAATCCCAATATTGTCTGAAGCATCCCATGTATTGGGCCAAGATAGAAGAACAGTTGAAAAAAGTCTCAGCTTGGCTAATTACCTTCAACAGGCTACAGTTCCTCAGACTACGCTGCAGATTTGTGCTTCAAGGAGGAACTCTATAGAGCTGGTGATAGTGTGATAGAATAACAAACCAGAAATGAATGTTGTTCAAGGGGAAAGCAGTTCACAAAACGTTATCTCTGCAACTGCTTTACCTTATGAGTCAAAACCTAATAGCTTACCATAAGCCCTTGCTGTACTGTGCCTTAATATTACTCTGTTTGTTCCAGCAAATCATTGGTAAAAGAGACACATTGTTGATCTAAGGGCTGTGCACAGATTCCAGGCTGACAATATGAAGACAAGTTTCTAACTGATACAAATGATTCCTGGCACCAGCCTAGCAGACAAACACAACACATGCACTCAGCTGGAGATTCACAAACCTGTGCACTGAACTCCTCACAGGCCAGATTTGTTCTCTGCTAGGTAACATTGAACCATTTCAGCTGCATTCAAGTCCTCGTGGGCGAGATCTGCAGAGCAAAAAGGTCGTCTTTGCATTTTGTGTTTGCTACCACCCTGTTTTCAGTGACATCTGGACCTTTCAGCTGAGGGCAGGACAGGATCCTTTGCCTCAGCATTACCAGTTTAAACAGGAAAATGCCTGGCCAAGGCACCCAACAGGATCCAAGGTCGAATCCTGAAAGGTTCCTTCTCTGGTCCAGTGCTGGAGAGGAGCCTCAGCCACTACTTTTTCCATGGGGATAAATTGCAAAACATTGGTAGGAAAGACAAGCCCAAGGATTTTGTCTCAGGGGAAAAAGGTACTAAAGATTGTTTGTGGTAAAATAGTCTAGCAGGGCACTTTGTGTCTCTCCTGACCACAGATGAAATGATGAGGCCAGATGTGTCTCATGGGCCACCAGCTAGAGAAAACTGGTCGTGAACCTTCCTTGGATCAACATGAAAGAAGCCTAAGGTTATGGGGTACCAAAGCTGCCAATCGATGAGACTCTTTGATGTTTTTTATGAAAAAAAAAAAGGACAGAAACATTTTTAATTTCACATTAGCGTGTTGTGTTGTGGGTTTTTTTTCCAACTGACTCCATGACTGTTGATATTAATTAAAGTGAATGGGAGAATATTTTCTAAAGGCTATAATTTAAACCAGTAGTTGAATATAGACTTGAGTGTAACATTCTTCAGCTCAAACCACAAGGTATGCAAGCTGGGAATGAACTCTATTTTTTTCCTGTTGAAGGACAGATTAAATATTTTTTTATTAATTTTAATCCTCGAAAAGAAAGTAAGATCCCCATTTTTCCTCCAATTTCTCTCTACACTTAATTGATGTATTCTACCAAGCTGTCAAGCTGCTTTTAAAACCCATTCTTTTTCATCGAAATATTGTCCTTCTTTTATTAGTTTGAGTTGATAAATAGATCAAGAGTCTTTGAGGGTATTGTGCACTGTCAATGGAATAGATCTTTCAGATGCATCCACTGCAACGGAGCTGAAAAAAATATATATCATGAAACACTTAATAAAAAAGATACACAGATTTGTCTTTTACAAGATCATGGGACTTGAGTCTATCTCCAGGGAGGAGTTCCAACATGAGAAAGAAAATACATAGTTCAAAAGCCCATGTTTTCAATTTACAGCCACATGGTTTAAATTATCCCTGTATTTATTAAGGGCGCTAAATGGGCAGATCGACTTAGGGGAAAGGGTCATTCAAGTTGAGAATAGTCATGTTTAATCCCTCAGATGGTTGCAGGTTAATTGTGCTTTAAGATGCTGAATATTCTTTATACAGTGTGTGTTAAAATACCACATGAGACCCAGCTGGCCCGTTTTTGCCATTTTATGTTGTACTTATTTTTCTTTTTTAAACTCCTATATCTCTCCATTGTAAACAAAACTAAGAACTTATTAAACATGTCACCTGGAGGCACAGAGATCCTACACGCCACACAAACCCCACCATTCCACCATCCCCTGCCCTTCAGTTTCATATGTGTGTGCACTCTGGGTTGTACTCACGTCCCGATTTCCCTGATACTAAGGGTTGTGGATTTTCATGTAATCAAAACCACAAAGAAGTAGTGTAAGATGTCTTTTCCACTTCATGCTGCAGCCTAGATTTTTGGATAGTGCATGTACCTGTCTGTGAACTCGCCAACTCAGCATTCCAGGAGGGGAAAAAAGAAAATTAACTGAAATCCCAAAAGCAGAAGTTAAAGCTAACAGAAGAGCATTTCCAAATGGACAGGCACTATGAATTATAAAGCTTTTTCCCTGAGCCATCCATTGCTCTAAGTACCTCTTGATTATCAAGGCAGTTTAGCCAAATGCCACTATTCTTTTATTTCAGTGGTTCATCCACAAACAAGCCCTGGTAGGACTTGAAAATCCATTTCTTGCTCTTGTTAGTTCACCCAGACACTAGCCTGGATTTTGCCCATGAGGTGCAAGCAGATGATTGCAAATATCCAAAAGGCCCACGGTGTTTGATGCAAAGCTGAGACCCGTTGCTTCTGTTCTTCCACCAGGCTGAAGTGAAAGGCTGTGGAAACTGGAATGGCTTGGGCACTCCCATCCAGCTTCAGCCTCTCAATGTTTTCAAGGAAAAAAACACAGCCCCAGAACTCAGAGGATTTCTGATCATGGTCATGTCTAAAGTCATTTTTAAATTCAAATAAATATTTGTGGGAAAACTGCTTCCCCTATTCTCCTAGCACTCATAACTTAATTATAGTAGCCGCCAGGCATCTTTAACTTTCATGACCAGCAGATCACTCTGGGTCTCAGTGACCTTGGCAATTGTAACAGGGTAATATTTTCACAAGGATGAAATGTTCTTGAATACATTTCTCCAATGTACTGGTGTTCACAGGCATTTCTCAGCAGATCTGACCTAAAGTGCAAACAATAATTCTTCAGTTTCACCTAGAGGTTTATTGACAAACTCCAGAAAAACTCAAGTTTCCCTTCCTTTCCCTGAAACTCACCCTCTGTGAGAAGGCAAAGCTGTTGGTATTCTTCCTTTGAGCCCTTCGTTAGCAGGGGGAATCTGGAACAAAGGCCTGAGCCCTGAAGCCTTTGAAAATTATCTAGTGACCACACATCTAAACAGAAAGAGGGACATGAAGGTAAGGAAAAAGAGCAAAGGGGAAAACGTGGAAGAATGTAATAATTTGATTTTTCAAGATATTTCATTTAATGTAAAATTGTTTCTCAAGTTCATTGCAGACATTTGCTGACAGAGTTCAACTGAGAAACTCAGGCAGGTGGGAATTAGTCTTTTAAAAATGCCACACTTTCACTACTACTTAAAGCAGTATTTGTGAAATGTAGGAATTAAATCAACAGCTTCATAAAGATGCGGTCACAAAAATCTTCTCATTCTTTTGTTTGTGAATAAGCTCCTGCTCTAGGCTCAGGAATGCCACTCTTGTCCATTTCCTCTCAAAACATCACGCCCTGTTTTATCAAACTAAAGAAATCAGAAATCTCACGTTAGAAGAGCTTGAGCTCATGATCTATAGCTCATTTTTCCACTTTGAGTCATGACAATGCAAAACTTTACCTTTAAATCTTATTGATCTGAGTTGTCTATGAAATTTTCAGGGAAGCTTAAGCATTCTGATTACATTTGTCTCATTTAGAGAAATGATGTACAGCTTACTTTTCCAAATGCCATATTTTGGCTAAGTTTAGATAGCCTTCCTCTGCTGAAAACTAGCACGTTACTCCTCAAGGAATTGTGGTAGTATCACGTAGCAAGGATATCAAGATGCAGGTCTTAGAGAAAAAAAAAAATGAGGGCTTGCATTCTTGAATGATGAAAGCTTTTCATTTTTTTTAAGAAGGGAAGAAAAAGCCTCAAATACTGGAATTCTAACAGCACCGAGAAATATGTCTGCTCAGAAAGTGTTTCAGCTGATTTGTCAAATGCTGCCACATATACTTTCCTAATCTATGAAATGGAATGAGAACCCCTAATCAGTTTAGCTTTTATATCTAAATCAAAGGCAGACTGATCACCAAAACACAGAAGGCCTTGACTAGCCAAAGTGGTTGTAATGTTCTTAATGGGCTTCAGAGACTTTACACCTAAACCACAAATTCAATCTGGTCCAGTTTTATAATGTATGGAAATCTTCACCACTGAAGGGTTCATTAGCTAATACTGGCTGATTCAGGACAAAGACAGGCTTGACCTGCTGGGTTTTGCTTTATACACTAAAGACTTCTGCTTTTCTTGAGAAAAGGTAGACAATTTTCATTTAACCAAGGGGAAATAAAACCACAGAACCTGACTTTAAGTGTCTAGTCTAAATGTTTCCAGGAGTATTTTTACTCAGACAGTGTCCCAACACATCAGCCTTGTTCAAAAGGGTTATCTTACTGCTATGACTAAACCACAATAAAAACTACAATCAGATAACAGCAGTCCAGAAAAACTGTAATGCTCTGGGTGACTTTATTAGGTAGCATTATGACTAAGAAATTGTAACTAAGACATTTCACTAAGGGCAAGATCTGGAGAGCTAACCATATACTCTGCAACATCCATCTACTCAGAAAGCTTCAGGCACCTCTGGTAGGAGATAAATGTTTACCTCTTACATCAGACAACTTGTGACCATGCTCAGAGCTTGCTGTTAAATTCCTTGAGTCACAACTCATGAAAATTTCAGGATGTCTGAATCTTCCTTCAGATTCCAAAGTAATTATCACCCCATGTTTAGTGTGTCCATTAAAAGCCAAAGTCAGTATAACATAGGTGCTGTGTTACTAGCTGAAATTCGTAGGTATCCCAAATGCCACGTGAGCTTTTATTTAAGATAGAAAAGATTACCTTGATTTCCCTGCCCATCTGCAGATGGGGTCAAGCTGGACACAGACCAGTTTTGTAAAGGTGTCTTAACACCTCTCTGGGTGAGAAGAAAGCAGTCACATGTACAAAGATAAAACTAATGGTTTTAATCCAGGAAGAATCTTCTGTTCCTTTCCTGTTCTCATCGGGTGGTTTCTACTCTGCTGGATTGCAGCAGTTTTGAGCAAAAGAGGTGTCAAAGTTCAATGTTTTGTGGGCTACACAGCCTAATTCCTGCCATGGTCATGAGACCAGGGGCTGAGCAGGAGGAATGAAAGAGCTAGCTCAAGTACAGAGGTGCCCAGCACAGACAGCACAACAAAGAACAGATCATTTATTTTTCTGCCAGCAGCTACATTAGGGATGGATCTGCCCATTTTAAAAGACTCCAAGCAGCAGTGGGTTTACTGCCAGGTCCAATATTTTAGTCCCATGTTTTATTACCTTCACTACAGAGACAACATAGAAAGTACACTAAAGGTATACGACAGATTCAAGAAATCATGGTTAATAATGTTGTTCCTTTGGATTTTAATTTAAAATTCATTCATTTTGTTTCTCTCTGCATTTTCGTAGTTTTAAACAACACAACAATCAGTTTAACCACTGACTTGGAAGAATTGAAGTTACCTCACCAAAGGTCATCTAGCCCATCCTGCCCAAAACAGGTCCAACTGGATCAGGTTGCTCAGTGCATTCAGGCTTTGAACACCTCCAAGAACAGAGATGCCACAATTTCTCGGGGCAACCTCCACCAATATTTGCTGGTATTACAACCTTTCTGAGAAAAATCAGGGCTTCCTTCATTGCAACTTCTGTCTGCTGCCTCTTATCCCATCAACATGCACCTTTGTGAGGAGTGCAATCTTGTCTTCTCTATCTCCTTCCATTGCTAATAAATAGCTGGTCCAACAGTGCATGTCACCTAGTTGGCTTGTGGCTCCTCAGTGTCACAAAATAGTCCTTGCCAATCTCCAGAGACCTGTTGGACTGTCTCTGCCATGCCACGTTGCTCGCTGAGGTCATTAAAGTCACCCATGAGAACCAGGGGCTGTGAACAGCTTCTTCTGCCTCTCTGCCAGCTTCTCACAAACAGATAAAGCAAAACTTAAAAAGCCCAGTGAAACAGAAATCTCAGTTGATGGGTCTTATGATCAGGGACCAACAGGCTTGGGGTTTGTGGTTTGATTTTTTTGTTTCTTTGTTTTTGTTTTGTTTAATTGATTTCTTTTCCCCCCAAATTGGAACATTTTAACCACAGCATTTTGGGCAACATCTATCATTCTGGTTCATCCACAGCTAACAAAATGACAATTAGTCTATAGCAGGATTTCAGAAGTCCCTCATTCTCACAGTTCTTCTAGAAATCAATAATTATGCTTCAGATATCTTCTCAGGTAATGTCTTTGCAACTCCACGGCGTAAGGTGCTTAATGTTAGCAAATTGTTCATATCCTTCTTTGTTACAGCTAATAAAATTCTTCTCCCACAACCCAGCATTTCAGACATATATTTTTTCTGTTTAAGGAATTTTGTTGTTGTTCTGCATGCCCCTTTTTTGTCGATGGTATCATGGGGTTTGGAACAACTATCAGAATATTCTTCACCAATTACAGATTTTTCTCAGTGCCTTCCCACTTAAAATGCATATGCTCCATCAGTTATGTCAGAAAATGCTTTAAGGTTTTGAAAATTGTCCCTATGAAAGTTCCAAATGTGCAGATTTTTGGTCAATGCCCTATTTTATTTATATAAAGTAAATTTAAATTGGCTGTGACCTCTGATACCTCAGCAACTGTGCTTTTTTGGGTCTGTAACTAACACTTTCTCACTCAGCAGACTTAAGTCCACTATCAAGTTACCTTGTACTGGACACAGGGCTTCCTGTTTGGAGAAGACAACATTATTATTTATAGAAACACTAGGGAAGTTTCTTATTGGCCACAGGAGAGCAGCAGCAAATGGCCCTCTGGTTGAAGTAATCCATGATAAGTTTCTTGATTGCCTTTTGACTGTTGTTATTTCCCACATCCACTGCAAATTATTAACAGATGCTTAAGGAACAGCTCCTTTTATCTCCTAGAAATCATTGGTGGGCTATAAAAGACCCTTACCTGTAACATGTATTTTGCTTCAAATAACTATGAAGACTGGGCTTTCAGATTTAAGTGACCTTAAAGACACCACTAAATGACATCTGGGCACTCCCCTTCTCCGCCCCAGCACACATCCAGCCAGCTCATGTGTCTCTGTGCCCACCATCACACAATTTTTTCTGTTCTGGTTTGAGCTAGAACAGAAACAACTCTGTTCAGTGATTTTAGTTCTCAGCTCAGTTCTAACCAACTGCCCTGGCTGCAGTCAGCAGCCTGTTTTCCCAGGCAGTGGCTGCTGCTGGCAGTGAGGACACCCCATGGTTAGAGTGAGTACCAAGGGTTGGGGTGCAGATCAAGGCCACTGCTGGATCTCGTGCACCACATTGGGGGTGCAGAAAGTGAAAGGCTGCACCTGCAGGACAAGACAGGTGACCCCAAACTGACCAGTGAGTTATTCCAGCCCTTGTATGTCATATTCAGTATAAAGCCAAGGGATTATGAGGGTCAAGTTTTCTTCTTCAATGGCCAGCATCCAAGGGAGGACTCTCTGTTTATTCTGCCTGATTTGTGTGTTCCTGAATCCAGTTCCCATCAGCCACTGAGTCCAGTCTGGGACTTCCCCAGTGCCTGCTCCACAGCACCGGTGGTGCCAGCGATGTAATTGCCAATTATTGGCTTTTATATTGGTTTTGTATATATTCCATGTTATTATTGTTATTTTCATTTAAGCTGGTTTAGTTTTCTTTTCTAATCCATAAATCTTTCTCCCTTATTACCTTTCTCTTCCCCTTTGGGAAGGGAGAGGGGTTAATAGAGAGCATCTGTTATAAGTCTAGAGGACGGCCCTGACCCTAAACATTGACATTTTCCCATGCTACAAGTTCCAGGGTTAATGTGGAAGAGTGAGCTCAAGTATCTCTGCATCTGCCAGTATGATCAAGACCAAAATCTTCCCCCAGCCTTCTGTTTTCCTCCTTCCACCCCTTATCCAAAGCTGTGACTTTCTGGAGCAGAGGCAGGGCCAACAAATTGAATCAGGAGAGAGAAAAGCTGACAGCACTGACTGTCTCGTCTTCATTCTTCTTTTTACCATCCAGTATAGACAGTGTTTTAAATTACACAAAAATAGCCTGTAAAGCTCTCATCAATCTCACTTGTTCAAATGCAGCTTTTCCACATTAATCATTTACAGTGACACGAGTAAACAATGCCACATGTGGCCACAGCAATGGTGCTCTTCAATTATTCATTCATCCCAAGGTGCACTGATTTTGCTTTGAGTCTTACTCCCTTAAAAAAAAAACTATATGACAAAGAAGCTGTACAATTACCCCTTCATTTAAGAGTCAGAGATACTAGGTATATTCAGGGACCAGTGGATCACAGACTGTCCCTGCCAGGGAAAGGAAAAGTGACACGTTTTATTCACCCGGTGTAACTTTTTGGAGTAAGGGAAGGGAGCATCCAGTAGTTGTTCAACAAAACTTACTTCCCATCTTACACATAGTGAGTTATGCCAAAAAGTCCTGGGCAGGTTTTAACTCATGGCATTGTGCTGTGCCATTTAGATACACTTTTCACTGCTTTTTTTTTTTTTCCAAATATATTTCAGAGTAGAAAGAGCTTCAAAAGTAAGAGGTTGAATTTCAAACCCACAAGCGTTCAGATCCTGGGGTGTAGTTTGGACTTCATCCCCACAAAACCCAGCATAAAAACACTCCCCATGCCTGCCAGCTTTCCTGACTTATCCAACATTTCACAAATGTAAAGCTAGTATTTGAGTCCCAGCTTGGAACGAAGAGACAGAACACAAACCTCAACTTTCATTCCTGTAGGAGAAGTTTCCATCCCTCCTGTTTGTAGAGGAAAGTTTGAAAACATGACCTGACTGCACTCGAGCAGGCTGCTGGGGAGGGAAGGGGAGCTGACTCATGATTTTTGCTACCCTGGGATCACAGTGCTGGGACACTGGCCAGGAGGGAGCAGAATTTGAGACTTTGGAGCCTCATTCATTATTATGACTGTGCTATTACTTTGGAAGATGCCACTCTTCACGGGAATGGAAGCCAAAGCAAAAATGTTTTGGTTTTGACAAGAGGCATCAGTCAGGTGTCCTCCCTCCTCCTAAACAAACTTACCTTGGAGAAGACTGTGTTCAGTGCAACGCATCCAGGATACCCCCAGCGCCTTGTTACTCCTGGTAAATGGCCTAAAGCAATATTCCATCAACACGTTTGCCTTTGTGTCAACCCCTTGAAAGGGATGCCTGGCTCGTTCTGCCCAGCTTGTTCAGCAGGGTCCCCCTCCCAAGGCATGGACATCGACTGTGGTAGTCTCAAGTGCTGTCAGTGCTCACAAACAGCCTCCACCAATGGTTCCTAGGAAAATAACCCAAATGGGCTCAGCCATCTGTGTTCACCACCTTTACCCAGAGTTCAACCTCTTCACAAAGCTCATATTAAAATCAAAGAAACAAACAAAAAAAGGTGACTGCCTTGGCTTTATAAAACCTCCTAATTAAGGCTATAAAAGCATTGAAAATGTGATACTAAAGGGACAGTTGGTTAGGTGTGAGGGTTAGTGGCACTGATTATACTGGAATAGTGATGGACACGCTCTACTGTCATGACTGAGTAGGAAAAAGTCAAGAGAGGGAAAGTGGTGTCCCCTTTATTTTGGATTATGAAGAAAAGTGGAATAAAAAAAAATGAGTTGCCAACAAAGAAGACAAGATTTCCAGAAGAACTCACTGCTGTCTCAACTCAACTCCTGCTGAAGCTGATAACAATTTCATTGTCCATCTTAACACGTGCAGAATTAAGCCAACGGAGGACACCCGTAGTAGTCCCAAGCATCGAGCATCTTTTGACTGCTCACATACTAAAGCCAGCAGCAGCATAATCTTGAATTAAGAAAAGTCTTGTCTAGCTGGAAAAAAAGAAAACCTACATTTAGAGAGTGCATTCTGTGATTGCCAGAGAAAGCTGTTGGCAGGAATGAGTGAGCAGCAAGAAGCGATGCAAAAGGGCTAGCTGAGAGCAGATCACCTTGCTAGGCTTCCAGCAGAGCAACGCATGCAGGTCTACCTTACTCCTTCCAATCACTCAGCACCCTGAGTACTGACCACATGCTGGGTTGCTGAGCTACTTCCTAAGGAATCAGGACTGGTTTTGAAGAGCAAGGGTGCTACGCATACCCAGGATCTGGATTTCTCTTCACAAATTCCATACAGCTAAGCAGCTATCTGGAAATCTGCTTAGGATGAGAAACAGAAGGAAGTGAAGAAGTGCAGGAGGGAGAGAAGTAATTTGTATGTGTGTGTGTGTGTTGGGTTTTTTACGAGAGTGCATTAGTTTTCTGGCATTTGATTTCTTGCTGTTGTCCTGAGTTTTGGGTGTGGTGAGCTCTGAGCTGTGCCCTGTGTGCCTTTAGGAACAATATTCTCCGGGCAAAATTGCTTTTTCCATTTCATTGCGGCATTGTGGTCGTGTATTTATTTCATAAGGAGAGTGGGTTATTTGGCAATTTAGGTTTGTATTGTGGGTGTAGTCCTGTAGATAGCTTTCTTCTGGATTAAATCTTTGCAAATAGTTCCTTCTCTGGTAGTAGACCAGTGAGCAGCGCACCGGTCATTCTCCCCAGCAGGACTTTATTTTATCTCCCATTTAGAACGTGACCTATTGCATCTAGGTCACCAGCTACACTTTGTTGGGGCAGTCCTGGGCCCTTCTCAGGACAAGTGGCTTGCCTACCACCATAACCTACCTGAAGCAGCAGCACAGAGCCTTGCACGAGCTAATTTCCCCATCCATTGGCACCCTGCTAGACCGCTTCCAGTACTACAGTGCTCTGTCCAAAACTAGCTCGTGTGTCTCTCCCTGCAGAGCACTTGACCCCCAAGGGGTCTCTTGTAGCTCTGAAATAACAAAACAGGGAAGAGGAAGGGACATGGAAGCTGGAAATGGGAAGGTGTAGCAGATGCTGCACAAAGCGATTTTTTTGGCTGCCTCATGGTCACACAAGGAGCAGAGAAATGCCACTTGTGTGCAATCACAGAAGCTAGCGTAGAATGGGAGCATCTGCACCTCCTATGGCAGGTGTTTATGTTGGGAAGGGAGTCTCCCTCTTTGCACAGTGGATTCTCTCACTTTCCAGAGTGCAAATAAGCACTGAATCGTGTTTCCCTCAGTTGACTGTGGATACGAAGCTAAGGAAAATAACCATTTCATTTAGGTACCTCAAGTGCGTGCCTGACATGCGGTGATGTAAATGTATCTTCTAGATCAAGCACTGCTGAATGATTTCAGAGGATTCATCCCTTTGCTATCCCAAAACACACGTTCTGCAAAGGAGTAGGCAAGCACCCCAAGGTCTGCAGTGGTACCCTGACTGTTAAACATTCCCTCATCATGCCATGAGAAATACAATTTCTAGCCCGTGGATCAGGTCACATCTTGGTGAACCAACTCCTTCGATCTAAGCATCTGGCAAATCTACTAAACTGACCTGTTACTCATTAAATCAGAAGTGGGTAGCAAGTGTCATTGTCCATACCCCAGGCAGACATCCCAGCTGGCAACAGAGGCTGTGCCTCCAGCACCAGGAATTCAACCCGAGGCAAAGCTTTGCCTCTGGCTACAACAGGAACAGCAACAGTTGTGGAGCCGTTTCTCCAGAGAGGCACTAAAATCACACAGATCACACCATGGTATTACAGGCACAAATTAAGTCTGAGCTGAGGCCCTTTAAAAAAAAACCCACGGCCCATTAGGTTTAATTTAGAATCTCTTTCCTTGCAACTACAGAGCAGATTGACAAAACAGACTTTTTAAATCACCTATGTAACTTAACGACAGGATACCAAAAAGACTCTTTTGTGTTAAAGTGCTAATTATTAAAACATGACCAAACAGTTAGTTCAATTTACAGCATTGCCATTAGAAGGAAGACTGGAAACAATGCGCACATTAAAAGGCTATATTATATGTTCTGTTACTTGGAGAGTCTCTGAAGTGAGAAAAGACAAGTTGTGGAGCCAAGAAATTCTCCACTGGAATGGTGTTAGTTCTGTTTTTCTCTCGCTACAATCTCATTTGTCTGAAATGTTACAGGAAGCAAAAATTATTCACCCAACAAGACACACGAGCCTCCAAAGAAGTCTTAGGGAAGCGATACAGCCAAACATTTGAAGAGGAAGGATGCTTTGGATGAAAATATCGATCGCTTAGGTAGGTGGAAGTTCATTATGCTTTGTTGTTAATTCATGGCTGGATTACTTTTCTTCTTGTACTTTCCAATCCATGCTCGTTTGGATGATTTATAAAAGATACAGCAATTTACAGCAGGTTTCCAAACCATTCAATTACAGGCTGAGGTGAACTTAGATGTAACTTCCAACATTTATCCTCAAAAGTGTCTGTTCACCTGTCCTGCCCAGGAGATAAGGAAGGGTGTCAGGCTGCAAAAGCCATTTTGCTGAATTAGGGAGTTCACTGCACAGTGAGTTAAAGAAGCAAGATATCAGTGATTTATTTCACAGCACCTAAGCAACAAAATGAGATTTGGATTGGAGCATAAACTTAGCAAATGGAGACGATCTGATGGGTATTACTGTATTGTGTTGAGCTAAATACATACAGTATGCTTTCCTCTCAAAATAGCAAGCCGTACACAAAATAGTGAAATAAGTTCAGTAACTTTTCCCATAATTATCAATTTTTCATAACACCCCCCAAAAGCCCCAATCACATCAGCTCTGTCGAACTCTGAGATCTGTGTCATTTACCTTCAGCTGGGGATCTCTCCTGGGATGTGCACGTATTTCACAAGTTTCTTTTCCCAGCCCTGTATTTTTGCTCGGACCTATGAAGCACAGTAACAACACAGACACTCAAGTTCATCTCATAACTGTGTAGAAGTGTTTAGGTCAGTGACAGTAAACTGGTATGAAGCAAGAGAAGAACCAGATCCTGTGACTTGCTATGGGGCTTTTTTTTCCTTCGGGCCCATTCCTTCTTTAATTTACAACCTCTAGTACTGTTCATCTTCCTCCATTCCCAAGTCCTTAGTAATAGCCCTATTTCCTTAGCTCTTTTCCCATAAATAATTCTCCTGAAATAACATGAGGAGAGCCTGCTCAGTTAGTGCAAGTCCCCCTTGGAGAAGGCCAGGAGATCAATTACTCTCATTGAAATGCCACGGGAAAAGGAGAATTTCAGAACAGGATTTCACACAACAGTTTAGAACAACAGAGTGGGAGAAGGAAAATCAAGGAACAACTTTGTTGCTTGCTCCCACATAAAAAGAAAAATTCACCCAGACATTTATCTCCTCAGTGTTTCTGTTTTCTAATTGATTTTCTTGATGTCTAAATGTTATCATCTCAATGATAGCTACTGTAGCAACATATAGACATACACCCTTTTCTACTTTACAACTCCATAACTGTTAATTTTAAGTTAGAATACAATAAAATCAGTCAACCGTGCCACTAATTAACTGCTGCATTATTCTGTGAGACAATATAGGGAAAGGACTTAAAGGACTTAGAATTAATCCTAGTTCCATGGAAAAGTTCTCTAACAAAACTGTTTATTAAACGTAGCCTCTGCTTTTACTAAACATATTTTACACTTGATGTAATTTCACACTGCTTTTGCATGAAGTGATTATTTAATTAACAATAAAAATGGCCCCATTGTAATTTTTGTAGCTAATGTTTGTGTAGTGTTTCTACTGCTGTGCAAGTCTCTAAGTGCAAACAACATTATTCCTACTTAGTGTGTGTTGAATTAGGACCAGAAAAGAGTACAGTAGATGGGCTTCGATTAAAAAATACACCTTTGGGAGTGAAGGAGATAATACCATTTATTTATACATGCAGTATTTAAATAAACCTCCCTTCTTCTTCCTCTCTTCAGAATAACCTTTAACTCCAGTGATTGGAACTGCAGTAAGTGACCTGGGAGCAGAAGACACGGTTGAACATGTCCTCAAGGATGGGGACAGTTTCCTAATGTCTCTGCAGCTTCCCCAACTAGATTCACTCCAGTCAGTTTTAAAACTAAAGTTAAACATGTTTCTTCTGAATCTCTCAGCCAGCTTTAGGGCTCTTTACTTGCCTTCTCAATTTCCAGGAGGTTTTTCTTTCTTATGGGTACAGGAGGACCTGCACAACAAATAATGCTCTGCATTTGAATGCAGTGACTAGGTGATAATGAGGAATGTTAAAGGCTCAGTTTAAACACACCAGCAAACATAAAAAAAAATCTGAAAGGAAATTTTTCTCTGCTCTCTTGCTGTTATTTTTTATTTAAAAAATAAAACCCCAGTGATTTTTAACCTGGATATTCTTTCTTTAAAGCCTCGAAAATGTCAGCATAAGGACAAATTTTCCACTGATATAGCTGAGCATAACTCAATCACAGAGCTGTACCTATGTGCATTAACTAAATAAAGTTCTATTTCATATAACTGTCTATTATTTGAAGATCTGCTAGTTCTTAAACAATGAGCAGATTTAGAAACATTCTTTCTCAAGAACTCCTTTCCCTCTTATTTTTTCATGCTAGATGTGTCAGTTCCATTAATTTACTTTTGCAGCCAATGCCCAGATTTATACATTTATACACCAGGCCAAGAACATGGGAGCAAACAGCATATTTTTTTTTTTTTGCAGCAAGAAAACTTGATCTGGCTCAAGTGTAAAGGTTTTTTACCACCTGCAATGAAATCTCCTGGCTCCCTGAGAAAATGTTGATTGTCAAAAGAAAAACTTGTGTCTTCTCGCAGGGCAGATATTGAGCAAGCAGAGAAAGCCCAAGGGGAAAGCAAAGAGGTCAAGAAAAAATAACTCTGGAGGAAAGATTGAAGGTCTAGTGTTGTTTAGTCTGAAGAAGACAAGACTGGTGGGGATGGTACAGCAGAAAAAAAACTTACTCCATGCCACATTTAATATATCAAAACCAGCAGAACAAGAGCATTTGAGATATATACTTTAGCTGGTAGGAAATGCTTTCCAGCCACAGGGATAGGTATGAGCTGGAGACAACCTCCCACCACCCAGGGAAGGTCAGCGGTGGATGTTTTAAGCAGAGGACAGACAGACATCACACAGGAATGATGGCAGCAGCTTCGCCACTCCATGGAAAAGCACACGTTCAGTGGCAAGGGAGCACTGAGTGCACTCAGCTCTGAGTCAGAGGAACACATCTTTTAGAGGATTAAGAGATGATGTAGGAAGTTGAGACTGCAAGTTGCCGACAATGAATACCAGACGGCCGATGCAGCGCTGCCAGCTCATCAAGGGCCTGACTCAGCAAACAGCTCTCCTTTCTGCAACCACCACACCAAGGGTTTGCTGCTCCCACACTACAGCGCATGTCTCAAAAGCCAGAACAGTCTTTTGGGGTTTGTTTGTTGGTTTGTTTGTTGGGGTTTTTTTAAGATGAGGGAGATCCTAAGCCAGAGTCTCCTAAACTGAGAAGGCAGAAGGTAAGCAGTGAGGGAGCAGGAGAAGGAAAGTGTGTGACTCCAGGACTCCCCATGCTTCATGCCCAGCTACAGACACAGAACACTTATGCAGGCATCTGGGATCTATAAAAACAGCTGCTTGCCTGTCTTCCCCCAATTCTGGCTACTGTGGAAATCCTCCTGCAGCAGCCACAAGCAGGGGCTGGGGTTTGGGCAAGGGCACCCATGTTCCTCTTATGCCCCATTCAAAGCATCCCTCCCCGCAGCTGGAGCTTGCAGCAACAGGCAGCTCCTCACTGCCTGCCTGCATGGGGAGAGGGAAAGCCACCCAGGGCACAGAAAAGGGAAACAGGGAGAGGGCTTTAATAGATGTGGATTGTAATAGCTGGTTAAAAGTGGGGACTGGGTGAGCAGGAAAATGTGCCAGGTGGTACCATGAGATGAACTGACAGTGGTAGGTTTGCATCTCCTCTGAAAGGCAAATGAGCACCCGGTTTGCCTCCTCCTTACCTGCCATTGATGGCCAGGCTCTTGGGCAGAGCTTTGTTTACATTTTCCACGAGCACATGGACACGTCCTGCACACCAGCAGGGCCCATGGTCAGTGAGAAGCCCAGGGCACAGGCTGGCATTGCTGTCTCCACTGTGAAACCAGATGGTGAACGAGGATTTTCCATGTTGCATGCACATTCTGATATTAAAAAGAAAGTTTATCCTCTGAGCTAGAGAGACAAAACTGCCACAGGTTATCCATTGTAAGGAAACACATTATAAAGACCTGGAGCTGTTTTATTCCAGAACAATGAACTGGAATTAACTGGCTGTTGTGAGCTCCCAGAGAATGGGTCTAATTCCTGACAGAAACCTGCCTGTAAACGCAGGGACACCTGTAAATTACTCAAGGCTCCTTTTGCAAGAAAATACTTGTTCACTCACTCCAAAGGTTTACTCAGAAAGTTTATTGGTGTGTTATTCTCACCTGTCATATCAGATCTCCTTTGATTTACTATTTGATTTTAAATAGTTCATTAGAAACTTTACTGCACCACAGATAACATTTCAGTCAGTGTACTATTAAACTATTAATGTATTCCTCTTAAGGAGCAAGAATAGGGTTAAGTATTTGCATGGTTCATTTATTAGAAAAATGTGTCTAAGTGATTCAAGGAGTTTTCAGTGAGTTACTCTTTTTGAGCACGATTTAGTTGAGATTTTGTCTGGCTTCCAGGCTGCAGTAATTGTCCAAGGCAGCTCAGCCACCCAAGCCTTGGTCCAAGGCAGCTCAGCCACCCAAGCCTTGGTGCCTGCATCGGGCTGAAGCTTCTTCCAATGGCAGCAGAGCCTGCATGGGTCTGTGGCTCTGCTCACCACCAAGCAGCCAAACCTAACAGATCTCCACGGGTAAGAGTTTTATTCTTGGTGGGAAAACCACCAAAGTGATGCAGGAGAGGGTTATCCAAACTAATGACTCAAGGAAGAAATCCCCAGGGTCCTGGGAGGCCTCTTTGCCACTGCTGTGGTGTGGTACCATAAAGACATCCTCAGATCAGTCAGATCAAACAACAGGAGCACCAAAGATGGATTGAAAGGCCCCAGATCCTCAAGAGCACCTCATTTGTCTGAGCTGCAAGTGACAAGCTGTCTCACTCACTGCACCTCTGGATCTTCCATGTGGGAAAGAGTTTTGCTCAGCAAGCCTTGCCAGTGACCTAACTGCAAGCACCAGAAAGTGGACTTCTCCCTCTCTCTCCCTCAACAGGTTTTTCTTATTTTTAAACAAGAGTTTTTTGGCGAGAAGTAATTATTTTTTTTTTTCAGCTTAAACATATTCTTTCACCATTCTCAAACTGAAACATTCTTGAATTGGTGTTTAGATGTTTTCAGTTAGAGACTGACTCTTCTTATTTATTTCTTTTATTAGGATTAAGCAGGCCAAATCCAAGATGTTCTCTTTTGGATTAAATAAACCATTTCAGGTTGACTACCCCCTCTCATGTACTTGAAGTATAAAAAAGAAAGAGGCTTTGTTGAAACAAAGATAAATGTATAAAACACTTTCTGGCCCATTTTTCACACAGCTGCAGTCAAAACTTCTCCTACTTGGATTAACTCTTCCCACATCTTCACACAGCCTACCCTATCTATTCCAAACACTCAAACAGAAGATGTAAAAAACATCTTCAAGTAAACAAGAGCTACCTGCCATCTGCAAAACAAGACACAGAACAGCAGAAATTAATCTCTTTTTAATCTGAAACAGAAATTGTAAGCCCTGAAGTTTCAGCAGGAAGCCCCACCCTTACAACTGCCTGCATTGGCTCTGCTTTTGATAAACCAAGCCACAAACACAGAGCTAAAGCCTTTGGCAAACCATGTACCTGTGAAGCCAATGCAGCGTGAAGGAGATGGGAGATCTGGTTGGAATGTACTGGTGTAGCTTTGCTGAAGTCAGAGATGACACAGCTGGAACAACAGCATCCTGCGGTCTCTGAACCCTGGGGCAAATATTTAGTGTTCATTCTTCAAAAACCTGGCTCTAACAGCATTTATCCATAGGTAACTACCAAGACTTTGTATCTATCAGATAACTGATTTTTAGCTCAACGTGTGTTTCACATGCTGAGGGGAATAAATTGAGTTAAAACGCAATTCTCTTCCTTTACCTGACATCAGAAAAATCACTGCTTACAGCAGAGACACCTCAAACAAGACAGGTTTCCAGTGGTTATCTTCAGTGCTGCTTGTACACAGAATATGGAGCACTCTGTGCTGGTATGAACAGCTATAGCAATATAGTCCCTGGTAACGGGAACCCAGTTTGTGCCCATTTCTTTTTCCTTTTTCTTTTCTTCTTTTTTTTCCCCCTTTTTTTTTTTTTTCCCCTTTCTATGTTTACTGGAAAAGCCATAATCCCAGCAGAAGGCTGGTTTCCTGGGTGGCCTGTATAAATGTCTTTTTCTTAAGACTCCAGCACCAGACCCTAACAGACCACCTACTTTACAAGCAGTCACCCTCTATTGCCTCCAGACATTTCTGAGGTCTTTTCCCTTCCTAAGTCTGTTGCTTTTATCAAACCAGCCTTGTTCCAGCCTGTGCCCCTTGGCAAGCTGCCCATTCTGTGTCCTATCTCCCTTGCTCTTGCACAGAGCACCCAGCCATCAATGGGGAGCTGCACATCAGTTTTCCGGCTGGAGGGCTTTTAGCTTTTTCAGAGGAGAAGAAACAGATGCCTCATGACTGTCTTCTGCTCCTCTTTCTCCTCCAGGACCAGCCTGTGGCAGCTCTCCCAGTCAGGTTAATGGGGCCTCCTGGGCACAGGGCTCCCACACTGTCGGGGAGCACTTTGACCTTTCCCAGAAGGTCTGTCCCCACCACAGCTCCTTTATCTGTCTCTCTCTGCAGTACCATTCAGATTGATGTGGCTGAGCCAAAAGCCAACTCAGCAGCATTTCCCATCATACAAAGCCATGATGGACTTGTATCGTGAACACTTTGTACAGTCCTGGTTGTTCTTCCACCCCCACATCTTAAGAGAGACATAGTGGAAACTGGAGGATGTTCAGAGAAAAGCAGCAAGAAGGGTCAGAGGTACAGAGTGGTTTGCACACAAGGAACAGCTGAATGCCCTAGAATTCTTCAGCATGTAAAGTAGAAGACCTGGGAGAGAAGGAAAGGGTTTAATACAGTCCAAAATCAGGTAGCATGAGTAGCATGGAAAGGGTGAGTAGGAAGTGTTCATTCACTGCCTCTTACAGTGCACACTGTGTTGCTCACAGCTGGTAGTTGGATCAAAACCAGTGAAAGAGGGTGGTTTTGCACAGTGTGTGCACTTAAACCATGGATGCTAAGAGTCTACATGGGCTCAAAGGGACACTGTACAAGGGAAAAAACACTGAAGCTGGCTCAGTGTATTACAGCTGCTTCTGCCTCTGGGAGCCCCCAGGCTGCAAATATTTGGATGCTGGGAGAGCATCCATTTGATCCCTACATCAGGGAAGTGGGTTGTACACTTGGACCCTCATCATAGGCGTTCAGCCACTGGTGACCACTACCAAAAACTTCTTACCAGTCTGGCCCAGCATGATGCTTCTCATGTTTGCTACCCTACACTCCTCCTGCACAATCACGCCCTTCCTTTTTTATTCAGGGCTTCAGCTTTGTTTTATTGGTATGACGTGCAAATGCTGAGGCACCAAAGTCCTTCCTCTCTTCCCCCAGGGTATGGCACACCATCCCAACACCCTGTCCATTCTGCTGGGGGTCAAGCCACACTTTTGTGCAACCTTCTGCTCCCCAGTCTGCTCTCTGAAGGATGATGCCTCCCAGCCTTTCTGCCATGTCCCAAAGCTGTTTTACATCGGTCCAGTGTGCCCAGAGCTAACTCAAGACCTGGCAGATGGAGAGGAACCCTTGTAGGTAGTGGAGGGAAAGGTAACACCAGGGTGAGAGGTTGAGCATGGCCCCAAAGAGGAGGGATTTCTGCATCAGTGCCTCTAAGGACTGACCAACACACACAGCTGTAACAGTTCTCTGGATATTCTGCAATTTTTACCCTGGCTATTAAAGGCAACTTAGGATAGGAATACTCTAGTTGTGCCTTGGCCAGCTCTGAAGGCTTCACCAGAGTCCTCACGATGGGTTCATGCAGCTGAGTCCTTGCAAGGCCACCCTGGAGCTCCCCCATACCCTCAGTCAGGAGAAACAAGTCAGCCACCAGCAGAGCTGGACAGCTGTGGTCTAGCTGGGGAGAAAATGCTAGAGTAAGCTGAATTGGCACACTTCCTTTTGTGTCAGCACAAACCATTACATTTGACCCAGTATAAAAATTTGTATTTTCATTTTGGAAACAGGAGCCTTTCGTTTGTGTTCCGATTCAGTAAAAGGTCTTGTTTTGAAAATGTTCATGGCCTAAGTGTGTTTCAAAGAAACTTCTCTACTTTTACATTCAAAGATTCTTCTGAATTCATCACATTTGGCACATTTATTAGATCTCCCACAAAAAAATCCTAGGAGTAGTCACTCAGCTGACCCCATCATGGGGTCCCCTTGTACCTCTTGCCACCAGAATGCAACATGGTGCCATAGTGGTTTCTATAACACACATTATCATGGCCACAAATAAATGACCTGGTGTTGAGGACAGGTTCAATCTTATCCTCTTGAAGACTATGTCACTTCAACCAAAAGTAGCATCTGCACAACTGGTTGGGTACACAGCACTAAATACCTGAAACACCCAGTTATCCCTTGACACTGTTCACTTCTAGGGGCAAATGCAGCATTAATGGTCCTTTCAGCCTTGTGTCCAAAATCATGTAGGAAACAGGGGCTTAGTGGAGGCAGAAAACACTGTCCTACCCCCCTCAGCTCCTCTACACCTTATACCTGAGCATTTTGGCTCTGTCATACTCCTCCTCCGGAAGGCTCTGGTGTTCACCATCTATATTCACAGCTATGCACTGGTTTCACTAGGTCACCTTCTAAAATCTATTTCATTCCAATAAAATTTCTTTAACTAAGTTGACTTCATTCAGGCTAGTGCTACATTCTTGTATTTATCCACCTTCAAGTGCTTCCAAAGGCTCTGATGCTCTGTCAAACATGAGTCTGTCAGAAATCCCAAGATACTTTGCAAAAAGCTGAGTTTACATTTGAAACACTGTAAGTAGCTTGCCAAAATATCATGCCCAGCATTGGAGAGATGTCACACCTTACAATTGTACAACATATGCCTGTAGAATTGCTGGATGGGACCATAGGTACCCCGAAGCCATGAATCCTACAGGACTCCTATGGACCCTGTTAAAAGCCTGTTTCCCATTCCAGTGGAAAGAGCCTGTTGGAGCTCCTGTAGCAGAAACCTTGTCCATAGTCATAACACTTCCATCCTCCCCGGAGATCCAGCTTTAATATTTCTTGCTTTTACAAAACTGTTTGCCACAGTAGCTTACTCTGCAAGTGCACCTCATCACGGTCAGTTAATTCATCATTGCTGCTGGTCTTCTTAATCTCCCCCTCCCCTTCCACAGATAAACCACATTTAATGGCTGTGTTAAGTAACAAGCAGCATGCCAAGGAATATCTTGCATACTTCAGAAGGGTAATGTCCTACCATATTTATCTGGGTGTTTAAATCCCCCTTTGAAAAAGTTTTCTGGGTTACTGATTTACTGAATGTAAATTTCATAATAATTTATTTCAGAAGGGGAAAAGGAATGAAAAGTTGGAATCATTACCTAGTTTTTCAGTGCTTGTCTGACAGGTTAATATTTTGATTTCATGTCCTCATAACAGGACTTTCCTCAGGTGTAACTTTGCATGTCATCAAAGTATTTGCCCCCTAAACACTGTTCTTAATTTCCTGATCCCAGATATAACCAGCCCAAGTGGAGACTCCTGCTCACACTTGTCAGTGGCCCTGCCAAATCCCCCTCCCATCCTATCTCCTGTTTATGTTAGCACAGCAAAGAGGGGATGGCTTCCCCCTCCCCTGTGGGTGTCAGCTGCTGTCCATGCCTGTGCTCCTGCATGGCTGGGGTCCACAGCTCCCAGCCCGCACTGCACGGGCAGCAATCAGTGCACAGCATCTGGTCCTCCCCAGAACCTTGATCTATCTGCCCAGCATGCCCAGATGCTACAGAAACCCCTTTTTCCACTTCTTTGTTTATTTTTTAAAACTGAGCCTTTGACCTACTAAGTAGTAATAATTTTCCAGCCATCAAAAAGGCATAAGGACTGTGGTATGTGTCTGCCACAGCCCCAAACCACAACTGAGAGCTCTGACTACCCTCTCATTAGCCCCAACAGGATGTCAAAGCCAGGCCCAAATGCTAAGCACTCACTATCTCAGCTAAACTTCTGTATTTGGCTGCTAATTATTTTTCAAGCAGTTTGGGATGGTGCAGCAGAAGCCAGGCATGAGGATCAGGTGGATTTGCCTGCACCTTTCACTTAAAGCAAGCCCATCTAAAATACAGAAGGACTTTTCACCTTAAAATCTGGGATTTATTAGGAGATCCTGTCATAGATAGGATGGGGAGATCCACAGCCAGAAAGCAGAATTGTTGAAGGATTGTCCCAGAACACAAGCTACAATTAAAAACATACATTTCTCACAAACACCTCCCTTTAGTCAATTAATCTTTTCATGGGTTTATTTACTTTTCAGTGCACTAGAATGTAAGTTCTCCAATTAGGAAGCACACTGAAAAAATATTGGCATAGGAAAGCTTAATTTTAAAATACCCTTACCAAAGTTAAACTAAAAGTTACTTTGGATCCATATCCATCAATGTCCACCCAGCCTCCCCCATCATTGCTGCTATCTACTCTTCCTTCTCTCAAATAAGCATATCCCCATGCAGTGGCCACATCCCCTCACTGACTTCTTTTTACCCATGGTCAGTCTGGTTCTTGAGGGGCTGTTCATGTTTCCTTTAAAGAATATTTCTCTAAGTGCCATCTCCTGACATTTTAGCACAGTCTTCATAAGCTGTGATCTCTTGAACGCCTTCATTGAGCAGCTATTTTGTTCCTCATGCAGAAATGTAAACCCCACCTATCACATGCTTCAAACACAACAAACTAAGTGTGGGATGTCTCAGAAACACAGGCTGATTAGACTCTTTGATGTGGAGACGACTAGATCGTCTTCCTGTGAGACAGGAAAAATAGAGACTTGAACTTTTCTTCATCAGGCTTTTCTTCCTAGCATTGCAGCATGAAACGGTGGCAGTTTTTGCTCTCCTTTGGAAGGCTGCCGGCTCCCCATGCTGTGGGCAGGAAAGCCAGAGCCTCAAGCAGGGTACTGCTGTGGCTACCCTGGCAAACCACCTGCAATTCACCACCTGGGACGTGCCACTGGGCCCTGAAACAAGACAGAAATCAGGTGGGTTTGTATTTTTTTAATCGTAGAGATTCAACAGACATGAGGTCTCCTGTAAAACACACTAATAATCATGACCAGCTTTTACATCTGTAGTTCCTGGCACTTTCAAGCAGGAATTAACATATGCCTACTGCAGACCAGAGCAATCACTGTAGATCAGGGCCTGATCTCATTACCCTGCTGTGAATCTAGCATAATTCAGTCACTCACAGCAGGTACTTTGGAGTTGCACCAGTGCCACTGTGATCAAACTCTGCCTCTCTGCTTGTTTTAAGAAGAATGTTTAGAAAAAGATGCCCAAAATACCTTTTCCCAGGTATAGGCACTGGCTAAGAGCATGTTCTTGGTTATTAGGATCCTCTTACCATCTGGTCATTCTTATTTCCAATATTACACTCACCTCTGTAAAGTTCACAGTGTCCTGTAGCATCGGGTGCTCCAGGGGGCACAGTGGGACCAAGCACGATGAGCATGATGAGCACAATGTCACTGCCTGCAGGATATTTTGTGTCACTTCTCAGCCTGGATGTTGCCTAAGCCTGTACAAAAGGATCCTGGTAAGGCTGGAGGGAAAGGCAGAGCCCATATAATCTCTACTTGTCTATTTAATGCAGGAAACACCCTCTTTTATCTGGACCAATGCTCCTTGTAGTCTGATTGCCCTGCCTACAGGAGTGGGCTCAGGGCTTTGACTG
Source organism: Chloroceryle amazona (assembly GCA_027560015.1). Classification (NCBI taxonomy): domain Eukaryota; kingdom Metazoa; phylum Chordata; class Aves; order Coraciiformes; family Cerylidae; genus Chloroceryle; species Chloroceryle amazona. The sequence goes on along the minus strand of JANHFX010027094.1, from coordinate 4,204 downwards.
CCTAGAGAGAAAAGGGACATTTTCCTCAATGCTTTACAAGTGTGGATGGGGTACAAGTAGCCTGACTTGATTGGGTTTTACTCTTGTTTCAGAGCTAAAATGAAAACTGCCCCAAATGATGAGTGATGGAGACTCAGAGCTGACACTACAGCACGCTGTGGGCATCAGCTCATCCACCACAATGGTGTGAACTGCAGCAAGCCACCCTTCCACTGCATCCCCTGCTCCTGAGCTCCAGAGACTGACAGCAGATTCCTGATGTGTTCACTGCTTGAAGATGCAACCGTATGAGATCAGATGGGAGTTAGAGGATGGAAAATAAAAGCTGATAGGTTTGCATTGACATACTGTCTGGAGGGCTAATTAGCCTTGGTTCTGGTAAACCTGCTGGGGGAATGACACCAGTCAGACAAACTAACTAGCCATTTCCCTGGAGACCTTAAATGTATTAAAGAAAATAAATAGCATGGAATTTGGACACTAACACAACCCTGAGCACCATTGTTATTGGCTGGTTTTGGAGGAAATCAAAAGTGTCTCCATCTTTCTGAAGCCCAAGTTCCTGTAGCACTGGTGGTCTTGCATCCTCAGGGTGCTTTTCCCTGTGGGATATCAGAAGCAGTCATCACCTGGAATTAGCCTGGACAGTTTGCCTTAATTCAGGCCCTAATTAGGGCTGCTGTGGGAGGAGGAGCCCTTGGTAAGCATGGTGCAGTCCCAGGGCAGAATAGGTGACGTGAGCTGGGGCAGAAGAAGGCTGAGAGACAGAACAGAAGAGGCAACTTGAACACCATGAAGATGGGCAATAATTCAATAACATCAAGTAGGAGCTCCTTCAATTACTGCATAATAACAACTTCTGCTATAAAATGGAAGTTCCTCAGTAGTGAAACACCAAGGACAGCAGTCTGAGTGTCCTGCTGAGTCCCAGGGTAGGAATTCTGCAAGGACACAAGGGAGCCTTGTGCCATTGGGGCACATCAAAGGAGTCATGAAGGTCTGCAGCTCTGAAGTGCTCTAAAAAATGAGTGCCATGCCATTAGAGCAGCCCTTGAAAGGAACCCCATGTAGCAGAATAGGGCAATGAGAAAGAATTCAGGCAGATTAGCAGCAAACCTGTAACTAAGATGCCCAGTTGATTAAACGGAACTAGAAGCAGGCAAAACATTTTAAATAAAGCAAGTGAATAAATATTGGAAATATCAAGAGAGGGGACTACAGGCCTAAGGATAGCAAAGAGACTGACGTGATGAAGTATAAACAGAAATAGTTGAAGAAGCCAGATAGAGTGTCTAAGTCTAATCCTTTCATAACACAGCACCATAAAGAGACTTAAGGGAAACTGGTCAAAATTTTCCATCCAAATGTCTCTACTGAATAGTAAGAAGAGTACTTTTATACTATTACTCTGGCTAACTTTTTTTTTTTTTTTACCCACAACAGCTGCTTTCCATGAAAATTTTCAACATTTTGTGGAAACACCAAAAAACCCAACCCTCTGTTTATGGCAACTGAACATTTTCAGACAAAAGACAAAGAAAAAAGTACACTTTTGGTGAGCATTAAAGAATGGCCTGTAGTTTTGAGACATGTCTAATCCCTTTGTTGCCAAACACTGAATGTTTTTTGGCTTTCCAATAAAAAGTCCAAATTTTCCTCTGGGTAAAGGGGGGACTTTCCAAACCAGCAGCACTTTAAAGGTCAAAAGGAAAAATTCAAGCTCAATTCTACCCTTAAGGGATGGCCAGTGCTGAGGTCTTTGTAAAGGAAGAGCATTGGGGGCCAAAGGGCAAAACCAAGTAGACAAACAGCATAGTTCTGTACAGGCTGCAAACAGAAATGGAAAGAAGCAGTAAAAGCAGTGGGGGGGTTGATGCCAGGTGCCCACTAAAGCCACTCTATCACTCACCTCATCAGTTGGATAGGGGAGGGAATATGTAAGAAAAGGCTCATGGGTCAAGATTAGGAGAAGGACATCACTCACCATTTGCCATCACAGGCAAAACAGGCTCAGCTTGGGGAAATTAGTTAATTTATTACCAATCAAATCAGAGTAGGATAATGAGAAATCAAACCAAACCTTAAAGAACCTTCCTCCCTTCTTCCCAGGCTTAACTTTAGTCCTCATTGCTCTACCTTCTCCCCCTAGCAGCACAAGGTGACAGGGAATGGGGGTTGTGGTCAGTTCATCACACTCTCTCTGCTGCTCCTTATTCCTCAGGGGAAGGACTCCTCAAACTCTTCCCATGTTCCAGCATGGGGTACCTCCTATAGCAGACAATCTTCCATGAACTTGTCCAATGTGAGTCCTTCCCACAGGCTATGGTTCTTCATGAACTGCTCCACTGTGGGTTCCTTTAGGAACAGACTGCTCCAGCATGGGTAAGTCCTTCCAACAAACTGAGCTAGCATGGGCTCGTCTCTCCATGGGGTCACAGGTCCTACCAGGATCCTGCTCCATCACAGGCTTCCCATGAGGTCACAGCCTTCTCTGTGCATCCACCTGCTCCAGTCCTCCACAGGCTGCAGGGGAATATCTGCTTCACTGTTAACCTCTGTGAGCTGCAGGGGGACAGCCAGCCTCCCCATGGGCTGCAGAAGAACCTGTACTGTGACACCTGGAGCACCTCCTCCTCTTTCTCCACTGACCATGATGTCTGCAGAGTTGTTTCTCTCACATATTCTCACTCCCCTCCATGGCTGCAGGCTGTTGCACAGTTTTTTCTTCCCCCTTCAATACATTATCTCAGAGATGCTACCACCTTTGTTGATGGTCTCAACCATGGGTGGTGGTGGGTCTGTCTTGGAGCTGGCTGGCATTGGCTCTATCAGACGTAGGGGAAACTTCTAGCAGCTTCTCACAGAAGCACCACCCCCCCAAAACCTTGCCATGCAAACCCATAAGAAAATCACTGAAGTTACTATGCTGAGAATCATGGTGAGAGAATTGGAGCACAGATCTGTGGCTTGGTTGTGGAAAGTGTCAAATAGTCTGATTTTGGGTGGCTGAGGAGCAGTTTGTAAGAGAACATCTAAAGACTCAGAGACCAAGTGGTCACAGTCTTGAATACTTGGCCAGCCAATGGCTCTGGCTGCCTCAATACCCTTGGTTGTTTTATAATGCTAGAGAAATGAGTGGTACATTGACACTGCCAGGGCAGACAGTGTCAGGCCAGAAAACATTTCTCTAGCCTACTAGAGTATCATTCAGTAAAATAAATACATTATTGAAAGAAGTTAAATCAAAAACTAAAATCCTAACATTTATTGCAGGAATCTTATATGGTGCTGTATATTAAAAATGGTTATTTAAGGAAACAGTTCTGCTGGACTGGAGCCAACCCTTGTGTTCTTAGTAGTAAAATATTTCATCTCATTTCACCTCTAACTTTTGATCTTGCAGCAGGTATCACCAGAAGATGGCAGGGTAAGCCAAGGCAGCTGTAAATGTCATCATGCATTAGTATTGGACCTGGAGTTAATTTAAACCTATTTATTTGTGTGATTCTCTTGCTTTCCTAACACCTAGCAGCTTATTTTACAAATGCAATAGTAGCCTGGGGTAGATTTTTCTCATGAAATTTCAGGTTTAAACACACTGCTGCAAATTATTCCAAGCAGCTGCAGTGATAATAGAGGCCAAGTAGCCAACACTTCTACAGGAGGTAAAAGAAACACTTTCCATGGGTCTCTTGTATGCTCTGAAAACTTCACCAAGCCTAAAAAGAGTCAAAACATAAGAAATCTCTCAGAATGATGCAACCTTCTGTTAAAGCTGGGGAGCTGATGGTCTGGTATCAGAGCTATGGTGGAACAGAGAAGATAGGAAGAAAAAGGCTCCTGGAAAGAAAAAGCCAAAAGAGTTGCAGCTCTGTCTGACCATGTTAGACAGGAGGAAGAGAGGGAAGTCTCCTCCTGCAAAAGCAGAGAGCAGGTTACACATGGAATTAAGGTGAATTAATCAGAGGAAGGAAGGAAGGAAGGAAGGAAGGAAGGTTGGTTTAAAAGTGGAGGATAGCAACCAACCTTCTCACCTTAGACAGTATAGGAGTGGCAACAAATGGCTCACAGGAGAGGAAGAGGGGAAGAGGCAGGTTTCTGGATCAAGAGAGATAAAAGGATGCCTGAGGAAAGCCTAATCTTCAGTCTGTTCCTCCTTCAAAATCCTTTCCAAATGGAGACGTGATGGCCATTGAAGGATGTG